>CALYLW010000951.1:0-107500 GCA_944989445.1 Ampullaceana balthica | reverse complement strand
AAAAAAAACTTTTTAGAATCGATAAAAAATCCTACGATCGTGTCATATCACTAATCACCACATCAAAATTGTTGATTTTTCAATCAAAACCGGTACACCTGATTGCACAAAATGATCTTTTATGTAAAGCAAATTGATATTTATTAACACCCCCCACCGATCCCCTCCCGGGGCCCAAATCTCTTTCACGTGGAGCTCAAACGTCATTTATTAATATGTGTGACAAAATAAACAGCATGATGGTAGAGCCGTCTCTCTTTGTTCATCCAATGTCATCACCAAGTCTCGTTTCATAATGAAAAAAAAAGTTAGAATTGTTAATGCCTAGATTATAGTTTGTGCATGCGCATCGTCAGCAAGATTAGTTTGAGAGGATTGATATGTCATTTGAAGTGGTACATTTTCAACGAGAATAAAACATTGAAATCCATTATAAATGAACGCGCCTTTAGTGTGTCATTAACTGGTGATATCGTCAACAATCCCAGTCTGCGGTGAATGCCAATGACAATGTATTTCATACACATTGTTACTGTATTTCTAAAACAACGTACGTATAGATATGAACTTTCAGAAGTGACCCCGAGAACGTGGTGGCTACCGCACAATGATCTTAGTTGGTAGGTAGATACCCAGAGCATATTTTTTGAGACCCTTCGAGGACCTTTCAAATGTCGATAAAGACCCGGGAAACATGATGGAGATCCCCACTAGGACACTCGGGTTCGATTAATGGTACAACATTTCTCGAGGCCTCTAACAATCATTGACACAATCACAAGCAAGACGGCTATACATGAAGGTATGATAGAAATACTCGCAATGCGCGAGCCGGACAATCAGTTTTTTTTTAAAAAATGACGTTCACAGTAAATCCTAATGATACAAAACGTGGCTTTCATACTACCCTTGAGACTTCAATTAATTTAGGCCTTTAGTACATACCCCGGTATATAAAGAAAGAAATAATCAAACGACATTTGACTTTATATGACTTGTTGATCTTGATATCTCACGATCAGCGAGTCAACCAATAATATATTTTTTTTTAGATCTTTAATATATAAAACTGATCATCGTCCAACATTCCGACATTCTAAGGCTTGCTTCTCTTGATATATCGGGATCAGTAAGTCTATCAGTCAGCCCGTTGTATTGGGCTAAAGTGTATAAATAAATAGATTTCCTTCTCAAGACCAGATCAGAGCGGATTGATTTTTGTTTTCGAAATTTTCTCTCCGTCTAATGTCAACAGGTTTTTAAAATTTACCGTGCTCAGGGGATGAAAAAAACGCATGTCACGCCTATGTCTAGTCGAGGTTTAAAACGTCAACAAAAATTATAGCGAAAAAGTTCTTCATTAACATAGAGACCTAATATCGCTAACTATTCAAAGCAAATATTTCTAACATAAACCGGAAAACTCACAGGGCACAAAACTTTTTTTTTAAAATATAGTTTTGAGTTTGGTAAATTAAGAACAAAGGAAAACATTATGCAACGACAACTAAACCTGCTTGCAGAATTTTTGTAAAGCATTATATTTCACACAGACATTTCAAATCATTGGGATACTGGCGTATTTCCAAGAGAATTATCTGTAATTTATAGATAGACACCAGAACATTAATTCTAACGAATACTTCTTTTTTTTCCGTTTCATGAAATAATTACTTGGTGTGTTGGTATGATTTAATTGGCTAACAGTTTTGTTTAAGTTTATCGATCCATTTCGCTCCACGAACGATAAAAACGTGTCACATTGTTCAGCGGATCTCAACTACCCTACCAGGACACCCCGTTCGAACGAGGAGAAGTATTTGTAGGTGTTCCGGTGAGCGTCTTGAGAACACTTCTCTTAATTACCAGGAGTGGTGGGGGGAGATATTGCCAAACAGGTGTAATTACACGAGAGGGCCTACATCCATAATAGGCCATTTATTTTCCGGATCAGTTGGCCACCTGGAGATAGGCGGTGTGTGGAGTTGACAGGTAGATTAGTGGCTTGGTGGTGTATGGAGACAACGCAATGTAAAACATCAAACAAAACAAACAAAAATGAGAATGAAGTACCAATATGGTGCAACAAGCATCGATAGAGTATAAGAATGAATTCATTTAACCAATATGGTATATTGAGTTTATTAATTTTTTTAAACATTATTTAGGGTAGATTTATCAAATATGGTGCAAAGGTCGAATCACCGTCGGAACAGTAAAATAATTTGCATGCCATAAAACCAAAGGAAGCGGGTCCTATAGTGAGCGAAGACGTGAGACAATCGACTCATAGTGAAAGATCAGTTCCGATGGCTTAGGAAGGGTGTGAGGAAAGGGCGGCTCCGGGAGAGGGCGAGGGGGGGGCTTATTCCCGATAATGATGAGGGGTGGGGGCAGCGTTTCTTTCGTGGGTTGGGAAGGGGGGCCGGAGTCAAAAATCTAGGCACGCTATAAGCGGTTCTAGCCTTATACCACACCAACCACACCACTGATGTGTCATACAAATTATTACAATTACTCCATCGATCAACAACGACGACACTAGTGATATTTTAAGGTGTAAAAAACATCAATTTATTCAGACTTTCCTGAAAAGTGTGTGTGGGCGGGGGCGTCTGAAGATTTTAGAGACACTAAATAGTGGAGCCTTTTAAGAAGGGAGCTCTACAATAAAGTAGAGCCGTCATCTAGCCCGCGGCACGCAAGTGACACACATCCATCAAGCCTATACACAGCCACACATACTGGGCTCGTCTCACCACATAAACGTGTATACTATAACGGCCCCTGGACAATGTTCCCTTTAACCTGCGTGGCTGCGCACATATCGTACCGACGCCGCGTAGAACTTTATAACAACCGCGCGGCAAATTTTGATAAAGAATAATACAATAGATGTTTGTGGGGTGCAAAATTTTGCACAAAAAATTGATGCTGTGCAACTTTGCACACAAGTTTGTTATTTTGCACACGGACCAACGAACATTAAAGGGACATAGCCCCCAGACCTATCTATCAGTTGTCAAGTGTATTGTTAGGTACGTGGAGGGGACGAATCAAACTTTGTCACACATCCACAAAGAAAAACCTAAGAGTGTGCTCACGACTTGCAACCAGTACATAGCCCTGGGCCAGTTTGCATTGATGACACGCAGAGACCGATGGCACGTGTGCATTGGTGGGCACAATAGAGACCGAAGGCACGGGCGCATTGGTGGACACACAGAGACCATTGGCATGCGTGCATTGGTGGGCACACAGAGACCGTTGGCACGCGTGCATTGGTGGGCACACAGAGACCGTTGGCACGCGTGCAATGGTGGGCACACAGAGACCGTTGGCACACAGAGACCGTTGGCACACAGAGACCGTTGGCACATAGAGACCGTTGGCACATAGAGACCGTTGGCACATAGAGACCTTTGGCACATAGAGACCGTTGGCACATAGAGATCGTTGGCACATAGAGACCGTTGGCACATAGAGACCGTTGGCACATAGAGACCGTTGGCACATAGAGACCGTTGGCACATAGAGACCGTTGGCACATAGAGACCGTTGGCACATAGAGACCTTTGGCCCATAGAGACCGTTGGCACATAGAGACCGTTGGCACATAGAGACCGTTGGCACGCGTGCATTGGTGGGCACATAGAGACCGTTGGCACATAGAGACCGAAGGCACGGGCGCATTGGTGGACACACAGAGACCATTGGCATGCGTGCATTGGTGGGCACACAGAGACCGTTGGCACGCGTGCATTGGTGGGCACATAGAGACCGTTGGCACATAGAGACCGTTGGCACATAGAGACCGTTGGCACACAGAGACCGTTGGCACATAGAGACCGTTGGCACATAGAGACCGTTGGCACACAGAGACCGTTGGCACATAGAGACCGTTGGCACATAGAGACCGTTGGCACATAGAGACCGTTGGCACATAGAGACCGTTGGCGCATAGAGACCGTTGGCACATACGGACCGTTGGCACGCGTGCATTGGTGAGCAAGTCGATACCGATGATGACGTGGTTGTCTTTATGTTTAATTTTAATGGGACTGTAGTCACAGTGCTGCAGTTTGCCATCATGCTCTAGGCTTGGAATGTGGACATCTTCTGAGTAGTTTTTTTCCTAAAATTTATACATTACGCTTCTGGTGACAAGGTCAATCCACTATTTTTATTTAGTTTTTCTATTTTTTACTAGTCTTATATTAGCTTGCTTTGTAAGTTTAATCGGAACCGTCCGTCCAACTATTTGTTTATAATTTTTTCACGTGCCCAGTTCACGCGTTGACGCCGACCGTCACTGTTCACACCCCCTACCGTCCCTGCGCCCAGGGGAGATAAAAACCAGGGGAGATAATTCTGTTTCAGTCTGTAAATGTCGCGTTTGAACATAATCACTACTTTTAGTTATGTCTCATATATAAGGGATTTATAGTCAAAAGGTAAGCTGGCTTTGCACTTACTGTAAAATGCGTAGACTAAAAAGTAGAAAATTAGTGCATTTTTAATATAAGACTAGTTTTTAAAAAGTGTTTTTAAGGTTAATTATTTAAAAAATAAAAATATTTCAATAAGTACCCATCCCCACCAAATTCTCGTGTTTCTATATAAACAGATATGGGTGGGGGAGGGGGGTCTGTCCTGCAATGAACTCCATTAGTGACGTTCTGAACTCAGATTTACAAAATGTTGTTTCGTTATTTTCATTTGGGGTAAAGGACAAAAAATGAGAAACTATCATTTGGTGTTGTTTGCGAATATCGACGGGGAAAATACGATGAATTGTTTTAGTAAAGTTTGATGACCACAGTGAATATGTACGGTCAGTGTGAACGTGGGTGTGTGTGTGGGGGGGGGGTTGTCTGAAGGAAAAAGGTAGTTTAGGGGAAGGACGCGTGGGGGGGGCGGTTTAGGATATCCAGATATAAGTTGATCGCGACAACGTGAAGTTTTGAGTTGAAACAGGCGAAATCATACTGAACAACACAACTAGTAACTCTCCAGAAGTCTTGATGTATGTGTAGATAGCGGTAACGATGTGTTCAATAGGACGCTCAAAATAGATTTCCTAGACATGAGAGTTAACTCAGGCTCTTATAAAATGCAGTATCTTGAATGCGAATTGTGTTAAATAACTAAGAAAAATAACGAGTTGACACTCTTATGAAACCAACACTCCAAGGCTTATGTCATCATACTGAGCCTGACCTGTTGACAACACACAAGCGATAGCTGTTAATTTAAGTCGATGAGGCGTAATAAGAAATAGCACGACGTAAGTCTAGCCCCAACGGTAGCCATGCCGGCCTAACAAAACAAAGCTGCATTGTCTCCCCCAATTTGTCCAAATCGATAAAACAAGTCGCTACTGCCGTAACTCAGCTCAAGTTGGAGAGTAGTCCCAAATATAAGCAGAAAGTTGAATACTCCGTTCTCGCATCGCATATTCAATGCCTTTTTTTGCTGTCTCAATGTCTCAACAACATTCAACCCTCTGCGGTCATGATGTCAGCACAATGTACAAAGTACAGTCTGGATTTCACACAAGGGGGAAAAAACGACTTTTATTATCGTGTTGTTTTAAAAAACTTAAAGCTGTTGCTTAGGAAGGGGATGAGAAGAAGACGGCATAGTTCGGCAAACTGTAGAGCTTTTTATAGAAAGGTGCGGGTAAAGAGCCCCCCCCCCTTCCCACTCCCACGGCGACTTAGAACCTTCCTACGCCGCTGAGCTATAGGGACTTTATAAGAATGTTATTTTATCAGTAAATGAAGAGTCAAAAAGACATTCTTAACTTGACATATATATTGAAGACTAATGATGGTGACGTCATATCCATATCCCTGTGAAATGACAAGACTACATTAATAGTGGAGTTTGAAATACACAGAGACTCCTGGTTCTCCGCCATTGATCCAATCTTTCTCTAACAAGTCGCGTATTCACTTATCTGGATATGTCTTTTCTTAGGAACCGTTATATTTGTATCATCTCCAGCGAACAACTTCATTGAGCGCTATTGAGAACCCGAAGTTTGGGTCTCTTTCAAAGCTGACAACTAAAGAAGCTTTCTACGCCACAATACGCTGAATAAAACCCCCGAAGTGTATACCATTCTCCTCCATTGATCAGCCCTTATAAGCCGTACGGTTTAACGCTGCTATATTCCTCCCACACAACACATAGACAAACCCTTATCTACCGAGACACCGGGCACGCGAGACTGCATAATTGACGGCCTAATGAGAAACTCCCATGTTTGTTTAGTAGCGCTAGGCTGGTTAGATGGTAGGCATTTTCTGATAGGTGACATCACATGTTTGTATGTTTGTATAGTAGCGCTAGGCTTGAAGGGGTGACTTCCCATGTTTCTTTAGTAGCGCTAGGCTTGAAGGGGTAACTTCCCATGTTTGTTTGGTAGTGCTAGGCTTGAAGGGGTGACTTCCCATGTTTGTTTAGTAGCGCTAGGCTAGAAGGGGTGACTTCCCATGTTTGTTTAGTAGCGCTATGCTTGAAGGGGTGACTTCCCATGTTTGTTTGGTAGCGCTAGACTAGGAAGGCGTGACTTCCCATGTTTGTTTAGTAGCGCTAGACTAGAAGGGGTGACTTCCCATGTTTGTTTAGTAGCGCTAGGCTAGAAGGGGTGACTTCCCATGTTTGTTTAGTAGCGCTAGGCTAGAAGGGGTGACTTCCCATGTTTGTTTGGTAGCGCTAGGCTTAAAACGGTGACTTCCCATGTTTGTTTAGTAGCCCTAGGTTTGAAGGGGTGACTTCCCATGTTTGTTTAATAGCGCTAAACTAGATGGTAGGTGACTTCCCATGTTTGTTTAATAGCGCTTGACTAGATGCCAGGTGACTTCCCATGTTTGTCTAGTAGCCAAACAATTAACGATTTTAGCACTTACATCTAAACGAAAATTTCGATTCAAGATTCGCCATATATTCATACATTTCTGTCATTAAATATTTTAAAACGACAAAGTTTCGCGATGTGAACATCACTCGATACTTAAATACAAGTTTAGTATTAGTTTTAGAAACACACTCATCACAAGTGCAACTATAAGATGACAATAGTAAATCTAAACATCTCACCGGCCCCTTTCATGAAATACCAGGCCATCATGCTTTGCTTTCACGACTACATTCCACGAGTGCTTTCGACCCGAAAATTCCCCTTTCATCTTGTCGCCCACAATACCTTCTCAGAGACTTGTCTCTTGTACATGTATATCGTTTCCCATTGGGGTTTCTTATTTCGCTAAATCCCGATCATCCGATGAAAGCGGGAATATTGTTTCCTTATCCCCTATTATTATACCCATAAATCCCGGAACATAATTCATTTTCAAAAAATAGTATAATATTAAATGAGTTAAACTGTTATTGAGTTGACTTTTGAGCGGTTTCAAGTCGTGACTTGGAAATGATTTGAGGTACGCTTTACCGGGCTAATTTTAGACTTAGTAATTCAGCGCAGTTAATTATTACTCTAAAGTTCCTAACACAAAACGACAGCAAGCGACAATCTGTTGGTTGCATAAATTGTATTCAAAATACCGAAATCTGGATTTCCGGAGGTAAAAATCGTGCGGGTTTGCGGTTAAGAAAAACCCACGTCGTCCCATAACATAATTTTCAATTCATAATCCATATAAATTCCTTTTAATTTTCCTTTCCCCCCCCCTCACCAACATAGAGCCATGTAGTTAAAATAACATGACGACTCAAGGAGTATCGTTTCTAATTCTTAACCAACACACAACGCGCGTGTTTTCGTATGAGTTGGGTTTGAAACTGAAGGCATACCATAATCTCCAAGAGATTGCAATTATTGTCCACGTCACGGAGACGGGAAGTTTGATAAACGTATAAAATCACGGGCGGTGTCCGCTAAAACAAAATATGGCTTTCCGGTGCCCATAGTTGCCATAGTAACTAACGCTCCCCTAACATAACAGTTATCTCATCTTATCTTATCTGTTACAGAAGATTATTGAGTCCTTCGCTTATCCGTGGTTTAAATGTAGTCTTGCTTTTTTATAGAGTTTTAAATGTTGATAGATTTAACTACAATTTCCTTTCAATCCATTATTTAGCTTTTTCCATAAAATGTAGAACAAATCTATCTATAAATATATATATTTATATAATTCACCAGAACAAGATCCAGTAGTGTGCATATAAGCATGACGAATGACCCTTGCTGGGGTCGACCAATCACAGTTTTTGGGTGGAAGGTGGTGGAGTTCAGTTTCGTTGTTCCTTCACAGCATAACATGCATTTCGTAGCGTAGTGGTTATTAAATCCGTCTAACACGCGGAAGGTCCTGGGTTCAAGCCCCGGCTGAAACATTATTATTAATTTTTTTTTAAATGTTTATGTTTGTGCCCGTTCTTTTCCCCACTTTCTTTGCGAACATGACTTCTCAACATGCCAGTAAACTGTGTTTCTCAACTGTAAGATAACTTCGGCGACGTGCTCTCCGTTTTTCTCAGTGACGGAAGAGTAGTCATACACTCTCCTCAACAATACGTTCAGTACATGAATACTTAAGGATCGTATGGTGGCGAGGCAGAAATTATCGCGATGTCCGAAATACTTCCCGCCAGTATCATCCTCTACTTCCGAGAACGTTCTCATACATCTATCTCCTCGAGTTCACATTGCCGGTCAACATTACTCTATATACCTGCTCTTTAGCGGTCTTCCCGATCATGGCCATTACGAAGTTCTATTGCCTCTCGCACGTGGTGACTTTCTGGTGCCATCTATTGACAACGTCGGTATGTCCATACAAATTTCACAGCCACCTTATCACACTGATGTGACGTCACCTTGCCACTATACTGATAAACATGTACAACCGTATTTCAAAACACACTCAAGTGAACCAACGGATTCCGCAGAAGAATTTCAATCCACAATTTGTTCTAATCATTCCGTCTTTTCTAATTTCTTCTTGCTGTAGTTTGTGTCCGTTCCCCCCCCCCTCTCTCTTTCTTTGCACAATCTATGAGGAAGTCTGCGGCGTATGCTACGCCGCGGTTCGTATCTAGTAATTAATATAATAAATAATAATCATTATAATAAAAACCCTCAATTATCAATGAGTGACTCAATCATTCCGTAACGCTAAGGGACATCACTCTGCTTTTTTTTTAAAATTGAAAATAAAAAATCATTATCAGTACAACAGTATATAGCAGTTAAAAATCGTGTGGTGATTAGCACTGTAAAAAATATTATATGACGTCATTGTTTGAGATTATATTTTAAAATACAAGGTGTGCATCTTTTAATATTTTAATTTTGGAAAAGGGAACGATGTAAAAAGAGGATTTCAGGATTATTAATTACACAATACTTTGTGTACATTTCATGACTATTTCATATTAACCTTACAAGGATAAGTTACTTGGGCGTTTGACACAAAAAAAGTGGGCGCCTTAGGCACCCTACAACCCCTATTATAAAATACTTTGTGTACATTTCAGGAAGTTTAATATTTCATATTTATTGGGCTTTTGAAAAAAGTGGGCGCCATAGAACCCTATTACTATTACTATTATAAAATATTTTGTGTACATTTCAGGAAGTTTAATATTTCGTATTTATGAAACAAGGATAAGTTACTTGGCTTTTGAAAAAAGTGGGCGCCCTAGGCACCCTACAACCCCTAGTAATATTATATATTTCCAATAAGAGAAAGCCCTTTACATACTTTTTGATCATGTGATTAAACAGAGTGCACGGCCTGACAAAATGTTATCACCAAACAGATCAAATTTCCAGCTACGTGCAAATACGTCAAAGCTAATAGGATTCTATTTCTATCGATTCTTATCGAGAAAAAGAGTGGGGAAAAGTGTGTGTTTAAGGGGAGGGAAGCAATAACGTCTCCGATATTAGGACAATAAAGTCAGCATATATTGTGAATAGCCACCTGGATACATCTTCGCCATTTTCATACAAATGAGGTTCAGAAATACCGTAGGCGCCACCAACCGCTTTTTTTTTGTTGTCCTTATTGTCCGCCATTAATACAGCCGCTATCAATAGGCCGCCCCTACGTCGTGAGACGAATATATACACTCTAGTAATAGCCATTTACTGTAAGGGCTTTACACCATGTTCCACAACACTGGCCAGTGAGAAGTGTTTATTACTTAAAACTAGAAACGGCCCACAAAACATGGGCGGCTAGGGAAGAACTCATCGGCTGAGTTACTTGACTAAATATGTGTCTAGGGAAGAACTCATCGGCTGAGTTACTCCACTAAATATGTGTCTAGGGAAGAACTCATCACAAAATGTGTGTTTATGTAACGCTCTCCACACCAAATCCAATAAGTGATTACCCCAACCCTTTTCCTTCCAACACAGTTACACAGTTACGGCCCCCTCCCCCCCGCACTCTTTTCAACCCAGTCACACCTGATCTATTAATATTCTCATGTCCCACCCCTACACACTGGACATTTATTACATTACTAATTATTAAGTTTCCGTGAAACAAACAAGAATTACGCACCCAGTGCGCTTTTTAACACCCTCGGAGCTGAAATCTGGAATTTTCTATGATTTATTTTTTTCTTTAAAAGCAGATGTCTGTTTAGATTGATGGTGAACTGTACATCAGGTGTCTATTTCGTTTAATGTTGAGCCTTCTGAATATAAAGGAATCAATGAGTACCAAGCTAAATTATAATTATGCGTTAGGTGTAATAGAAAATCAGAGAGGTGGACGGAAGGAGGAACATTTTCTGGATGATGCGACCAGAATATGCATCGGGCTTTAACTTTAAAGAGGTATTTCTAAGGCTTTAGTGGCCACGGACAGAAGTTGTAGTTTCAACTGATTTAATAGAACCGTCTTCCCTAAATTTACTTCAATAACAAGTTGAGAAAACAAGAAAACACGTCACATATAATTCATATTTCATTCAACAGAGTAGGTTTGTTTATCTGCTTGGAGTGGGAGGGAAAGAAATGTTGTTGTTTTTTTTGTTGTTTTTTTGTTGTTTTTGTTTTTGTGTGTGTGTTGTTGTTGTTTTGTATTTTGGGGGGAGGGGGTGATACTTAACAGCACGGCGTTTAAATAGATCGGAGTCGTCTTGGCACATAGTTTAATTGAACCTGAAATACCTAACCACTATATAAACACACGATCCCGTCACACTTCACTGCATCCGTAGTCAACATTGGTTTGGCATGACATTCTTTGGAATATACGTCCGGAAATATAAACGAAGGTCGTCAAATCAATGTAGAATTTATTTCCTTAACGTTCGTTATTGGTCGACGCTAAGCCAATGGCATTTGTCATGAGCTATTCTACGACATATCATTACAAGCTATTTATGTCCCCGAGTAATATGCCGCTATTTATACTCCAGACAAGAAAGGAGATTGAGTGCTTTTCACATGCGCTGTCTCCGGCGCATCCTGGGTATCGCCTGGCAGGAGCATGTCACCATCAATGAGGTGCTACAACAGGCAAAAATACAAAGTATGACAACTCTTCTACGCCAGCGTCGGCTCAGATGGTTGGGACATGTGCGCAGAATGGAGGATGGCAGAATCCCAAAGGACATCCTCTACTCTGAGCTAGCCAAAGGAAAGCGGACTACAGGCCGGCCTCACCTCCGTTACAAAGATGTCTACAAGAGAGATCTCAAAGCTATTGGCATCGACATAAATAGCTGGGAGGAACTCGCTGGGGACAGGTACAGATGGAGACAGGCGTTGATTGCAGCATATCTGATCAATAGCCAAGTGTGGTCCACAGGGCGACATATCTGATCAATGGCCAAGTGTGGTCCACAGGGCGACATATCTGATCAATGGCCAAGTGTGGTCCACAGGGCGACAGATCTGATCATGGCCAAGTGTGGTCTACAGGGCGACAGATCTGATCATGGTCAAGTGTGGTCTACAGGGCGACAGATCTGATCATGGCCAAGTGTGGTCTACAGGGCGACATATCTGATCAATGGCCAAGTGTGGTCTACAGGGCAACAGATCTGATCATGGCCAAGTGTTGTCTACAGGGCGACAGATCTGATCATGGCCAAGTGTGGTCCACAGGGCGACATATCTGATCAATGGCCAAGTGTGGTCCACAGGGCGACAGATCTGATCATGGCCAAGTGTGGTCTACAGGGCGACAGATCTGATCATGGTCAAGTGTGGTCTACAGGGCGACAGATCTGATCATGGCCAAGTGTGGTCTACAGGGCGACATATCTGATCAATGGCCAAGTGTGGTCTACAGGGCGACAGATCTGATCATGGCCAAGTGTGGTCTACAGGGCGACAGATCTGATCATGGCCAAGTGTGGTCTACAGGGCGACATATCTGATCAATGGCCAAGTGTGGTCCTCAAGGCGGAAGATCTGATCATGGCCAAGTGTTGTCTACAGGGCGACAGATCTGATCATGGCCAAGTGTGGTCCTCAAGGCGACAGATCTGATCATGGCCAAGTGTGGTCCTCAATGCGACAGATCTGATCATGGCCAAGTGTGGTCCTCAAGGCGACATATCTGATCATGGCCAAGTGTGGTCTACAGGGCGACATATCTGATCAATGGCCAAGTGTGGTCCTCAAGGCGACAGATCTGATCATGGCCAAGTGTGGTCTACAGGGCGACATATCTGATCAATGGCCAAGTGTGGTCCTCAAGGCGGAAGATCTGATCATGGCCAAGTGTGGTCCTCAAGGCGACAGATCTGATCATGGCCAAGTGTGGTCCTCAATGCGACAGATCTGATCATGGCCAAGTGTGGTCCTCAAGGCGACATATCTGATCATGGCCAAGTGTGGTCTACAGGGCGACATATCTGATCAATGGCCAAGTGTGGTCCTCAAGGCGACAGATCTAATCATGGCCAAGTGTGGTCTACAGGGCGACAGATCTGATCACGGCCAAGTGTGGTCTACAGGGCAACAGATCTGCATGATCATTGCCAAGTGTGGTCCACAGGGCGACAGATCTGATCATGGCCAAGTGTGGTCCACAAGGCGACAGATCTGATCATGGCAAAGTGTGGTCCACAAGGCGACAGATCTGATCATGGCCAAGTGTGGTCCAGAAGGCGATTGAATTATTAGATCAACCTAACGTTGAAATGACTGGTCCTTGAAATAGAACGTCAATATATTTAATTGTAATAAGCCACGCATCTGTGACTGACTGAACAAAATGTACATTCGTTTGAACAGAGCTACATAACTAATAGTAAAGAAGGCGGTAGTACTCTCTGATAATACCCCCCTCCCCACACACAAAAATCAATGTGCTCTGCTCGCTAAAAAAACACCCAATATCATCACTTCCTTACTTTCGTTCATCAATATCTTATAATGACCAAAGAATGACTTTGTCCACAACTGGTTTAAGTAACAGACGACAGTGCACACGACCTCAACAAACCTTTTCATTTCTCCATTAGAATCGTCACACACACAAACAAAATGCACAGTACTCTAATAACGACCTGAAGGTCTTCCCTCAAAACTCCAATGAAAGCGACACGCCGTCCCGCAACGCGCCGTTCCTACGGAGATAAAGCGACGTCATTTTTTGGTGGTGCGAAACATCCCATGTTTTTGTATGATATAAAGACATGCGCCCAGTAACGTTGACTGTCCTGAACCCAACCTCGCCGCCCACGACAGCAGAGGGAACTGGAGGTCCAAATAATACCTGGTACTACGCCGTATATTTATATCATGGAAGGTATGGCGGGGGGGGGGAGTTAAGGTAGAAAAAAAAGGGGTAGCGACGACGACCTGGGTGAATACATTTTTTTTTCACCACAGCGCGCGAGGTGACAGATGTAAGCACGCTATTTTTTTACCCCCCACTTATTTTTAAGAGTATTGACGTGGTCGTAGGCAAAGCGGAATGGGGTGTTGTTGACAGGTCATTAACTGTGGCCTGAAAGCTTGTAGCATGTCCGTCTGTGATGCTAAAGGTGAGGAGACAGTCGATCAAGAGGAGACAGTCGATCAAGAGGAACAGTCGATCAAAAGGCAACAATTGTTCCCTTTAAGCTGCGCGGCTGCGCAACCGCGCAGATATCTGACCGACGCCGCGCAGCAGTTTAGAATTACCGAGCAGCATTTTTTAAATTTATTTATTTTGAAATATCGCATAAAAATGTATGCTGTGGAACTTTGCACTCCAGATTTTTTTAACTTTGCACACGGGTCAACGAACTTTAGAGGGAACATCGGTCCCGACCACAAGGTCCAGTTGAGAACATTGGTTCGGCTGGGCTGCTTGATCCGCTCGGGACGACCAAAACTTGTGCCGCCCCTGTAAAGAGATAGCATTTGGCCAGAACTGCCTGCCCGTCAAAATTCAGAGACAAGATGCCACACGGGACTGACCGTTCACTCCGCCCGTCCACCCCTATCTCTGCGCCGGTGGCAAAAACTCACGTGAACGATGGCATTAAATCTGTTAATTTTAACTATTTTCATATTCCAGACAATTCCAATGTTTACACTGAGCGGGGACAAATCTGGCTTCTGATGAAGGAGAACTTTGCTTTGTAGTTCGTAGGTTCTAAAGCTGCATTTCTTGTTTTTGAGACATGATTTCAAAAGGCAGTGATTTCAGCGGTGTTTTGATTACATGAGGAGCAGTTCATTCACCCTGAAGCGATTGATTTTTTTAATTGAAATTATTGATGGATTTAAAAATAACTTTTTTTAGCAGCTGTTACAAAAATAATTCGTAAGAATTGAGCTGGCAGAGAGTGATTTAGTTGTGGAGTTTTTAAAAAAAAACAAAAAAACAAAGAACAGTTTTGATATTTAAGACATATTCTAAAATAAGTTTCGATTTTTATTTCTGTAATTAAATCGCGTTACGTTTCACTTATTTAGACTACGGTAACTTGTTCTATTTTATTAGTAGTGATTATTTTATTTTACCGAGGGGTTTTCAAGTCCCCAGCGACACCCTCTTCTGTGGAGGTCTTCTGTTAAATTGATCGTGTTTCTAGTTTTTATTAACCACTCCCTTTTATGTTGACGCGTTATTAACCTGTCAGATGGCCATAACAGAGGGCGTATAAAACAATTTGCGGGGATTATATATGTATATTTGAAAACCCGGAGCACCAAACCTGTTGCTCCCATTTTTCTTACCCACCACCCCCACATCACGAGGTCTCAGTGGCGTCGCCACTCGTATCTCAACAGCATGCCCGGCCGAGAACCCCACTAACAAATCCGCCGTGTAAATCGTCCGCGTTGGTAGTCACTGTTGAGACATTAACTATATCGTCTGCTGTAGAAATGTCTCGGCACGAAACCGTGACTTCACGTTAAAAACCTATGATGCCAGTGGCTATGGCCAAGGTAGAGTTCCACTGGGCGTTCTCACCTGTTAGAAGTTGAACCCCGCTATCTTCCTTGCTACCACCCTTTCACCAATGTTCTTTCTAAAAATAGTACGCCAAGGACGGGCCATGACAAGGACGGGCCATGACAAAGACGGGAAGGTAAATCAAGGCCACCCAGGGCGGGGACGGGAGCACATTTGCCTACCTAAATAAAATACAGGGCCTCGACAGCTGACGTTGTCCCCTAGATGTGCAGAGGGCATTGTTAGCTATTTCTAGCCAGGGTTAGTTGAGCTCAGTTTAGACTTTTCAGTTTAGTTAAGTTTCGCATGCCATTTCTTCCGAGTTAAAAACTAAAATTTTCTCAGAATGTATTACATATTATATCTCATGGACGATGCATGGAAAGGAAGTGAGGCGGAGGCATATCTCAGATATTCTGTACCCGGGGGAAAACTTTATAATACCTCTCCTCAAATTTATTACCACTGTTGACTTATAAAAATACGAGCAACAAGGCCCGTCCAAGGACGTTCCGCCACCTTTCGGTGGCATGTTGTAACTCCCCTCCAACAGCCGTCTCGACCGGCATACATGTGCATCAGATAAAAAATACTATTCATTATAGTTAACATAAATAACTCGTAAAAACAGAGCTTTTTACTATAAATCTCAACGCGCATAACTCAAAATAAAGTCTTGGAAGAAATCACTGCACCAAAAATAACTCGTTTTGAACGTCCGCATAAACGTGTTCAATATGATTGGCTGTAGGAGTCATATGTGTTTGAGGGACAAATCGCTATCGATGACCGCACAGAACATAGCCTTTTATTACCACGTTTTTATTAACTCACTTTCGTTCCTGTTTGTTGGTTTGTCTGTCCACAAATTTTCAAATCTGCCAACGTAAAATTTAAACCACTTCTGATGGTCCTAGAGATCTCAAAATTTTACCACAGATAGATCTTGGATGACAATGCATTGTATCAAAATTTCAGATCGATCGAATGTACAGTTATTGAACTTATTAGTTTGTCTATATATAAGACTATGTATTATCCGCCTGCCCTTGTTTACATTACATTCATGTGCCGAGTTCACACCAACCCAGGCCACAAAAACCATGTTTAACATCAAGGGGAGATCAGTCATTTCCAGTCTGTAAATGTTTGTCGGGCAATGCGTATTATATTTGAACATAATCAATACTTCAAAACTCACCATAGCATACACTTAGACTAAAAAGAATAAAATAAATAGAAGTAAAAAAAGATTTTTAAAAACCACGTTTTTATAAGCGGACTAAAAAGAAGAAAATAATTTAAAATGTACAAGTTCAAGTACTAATTTAATATGACTAAAAACGTGGGGCGGGTGTTTGGTATAAAAATGAAAGATTTAAAATTTGGAAGGCAAAAGAGAGCTCTATAAGTGAGAGAATGAATAAACTTAAACCTCATAACATTCTATTTATTATATAGGACAACGTCGTAATCCTCATTTGGGCAGCCCTGCATCTCGCTCCCCGCGACATATGTAGCCCAGCCCCCCCCCTTAGCCAACGCATCTGAAACGACGATAACATGAGAGTTTTACCAAATAATAAATACTAGACGCCCTGCGGCGTAGCATACACCGCAGACTTGCTCATGGAGAGTTCTTTTACCCCTTTAATGCAATTTTTTAGGGCGCCTACGGCGCCGACCTTTTTCAAAAGCCCAACTAACTTGTCCTTGTTTGATCAATACGAAATATTAAACTTTCTGAAATGCACACTAAGTATTTAAGAATAGGGGTTGTAGAGCGCCTATGGCGCCCCCTTTGTTTTTTGATATTATAATTAACCATAATCAAAACCTCTTGTTACATTGTTCCCTTTTTACAAAATTAAAATATCAGCGAAAACAACGACGTCATATAATTTTTTTTTACAGCGCATATTTAATTTGCACACCTTTTGATGCATTTGTGCAGTAATTTGGTGCGCTGCTTTCTAAAATTAGTATCTGTTGAACATACTTGCAGCTTGGTGTCTCGCAGGGTCCGACCACGAAGAGAATTATATATATAGAAGATAGATACATAATTTTGGACTCTCGTTAAACGCTGGATAACATCTACTATCCGTAATAAAAAGGTATCAACTGGAATAACAGCTAAATCCCTGGCTTCTGGCAGTAGCCCGGGTCAGAGGACTGGAAGTAAGATTGCCAAAGCAACATGTACCACCAGATCACGCTGGGCGACATGGATCATGTCACAGTGTACTCCAGTACTACTCACTACCAGTTCTTAACCAACTATATAAACTCAGGAATGTATTCATTTATTAGAGCCTTGTTCTGTTATCATTTCCCGCTTTCTAACATTTAAAGGTTTAAAAATATACGATATGCTTGTGTAAATGTTTCGGGAAATGCCTTCTTAGGTAAAAGTTGATAATTAAATTTTTCATAAAATTTAAATAATATATTTTCTACCCTACCAATACAAAAGAAAAACTATCGGAGGTTAAAATAAAGAAAGAATCGCACTCTATTCGTTTTTCTTATTATAGGCTAAATAATGTATTGTGCAAATTTAACTTAATGTTTTTTATTTGCTTATGTACATAAAGTACATTTATAAAAAAATGTTGTTTCTCTTAGTCTATTTGATTTTAAAACTTTATATCATTCAGATTCTGTATCGTTATATTTAAGACTAGGGGCAAGTACCCGGCTTCTCCCGGGTTTAACAACAACAGCAACAACAACAGCAACAACAACAGCAACAACGACAAAAACAACAACAGAAACAGCAACAGCAACAAAAACAACAAAAACAAAACAACAAAATCAACAACAAAACAACTACAACAACAACAGCAACAAAAACAAAGCAACAACAACAAAACAACAAATACAACAGCAACAACAACAAAGCAACAACAACATGAAGGACATTGTCGTCGCAGGGCAAGGGATGTGGACAACAACAACAACAGCAAAAACAACACAAAAGCAACAACAGCAACAGCAACAACAACAGCAACAACAACAAAAACAACAACAGCAACAACAACAAAAACAAAACAACAACAAAAACATCAACAACAAAACAACAACAAAACAACAACTACAACAACAACAGCAACAACAACAAAGCAACAACAACAAAAGCAACAACAACAAAAAAATTATTTTATGGCGATAATCGCCTTCTTGTTAATCTCGACACCAAAATGTTTATTAATTTGCGTCATTATTTTACGTCTTAATTTTCAATAATTTTTATTTTATATAGCTCATATAGGGAAAAACTACATTTTGGGCCCCCGGGCCCCAGTATCTTATATATAAGGAACGAAACCTGTTTAATAACCTTTCCGGTATAATTTTGTGTACGTGTACCAAATTTCACGTTATTTGGTTGTCTGGATCTTGAGTTATTAGGGAACAGACAGACAGACATCCAGACAACAAATGCGGCTTATATATACAGAGATAGTGCTGCGGAAATTAACGATTAATTTCTCGATTAATCGTTAAAAATTTTAACGATTAATTTTTTTTAACGATCAATCGACCCACCCCTTATAAATGTACTGGAATTCAAAAAGTAAAATATTTAGGCCGATAAATATAAAATAATTTCCGGACAATTACACGAACATTTTGGTTTTAAACTATTGACTGACGTGAACGTTCAAAATATTGATAAAGGTTTTTGTGTCCATTGAGAGAAATCGTTTGCCTACCAGGCATTGTTCCATCTAAGTCTAAGCACGTTGGTCCATGTGCAAAGTTTAAAAACAACAACTCGTGTGCAAAGTTGCACAACGTCCATTTTTTGTGCAATATTTTACAAAATTTGCTGCGTGGTGATTCTAAACTCCAGCGTGGCGTCGATCAAATATCTGCGCAGCCGCGCTGCTTAAAGGGAACATTGCTACAATGGTTATAACACTTTGCTTACATATCACCTGCATACCAAATATCCACTACAGTATCGGAAACTTCATCTGAGACAATCTAAAGCTATGTGAACGATTGTTCAGCGCGGGTAAATAAGACCCGCTCATCACTTGAACCAAATAATGTCAATACACTTGTCTGTTTGCGTTTTTGGTTAAAAGATGTCACATAAAGAAGAAATTCCAGTGTTATTTCGATTTTGGACAAGTATTTTAATGAATGCTACTTATGACACCATAAATTTCAATTTTGGGCTTTAATCGAAAATTAACGATTAAATTAAAATTAATAATAAACAGCCCTAATTTAATACTATTAATGCACAGTGTTTTCAAACAATTTGATGGTAGCCATGGAGTAAAGATTAACCAATGTGTTTATGTTTGACCGTGTCATCAGAAAATGCACGTAAGAATCCATGCGGTGACGTCTGATCACTGAGGTAACTGACCTGTAGGGGTTGACGGCCTATATTCCCTGGCCCCGGTTAGGTATACAGTGGGTCAGATGTAGACCTATTCCACACAGAGATACATCCAACTCTTTGTTAACAAGTATTAAAAAAAAAGAAGAGGAAGAAATGTGATACCCAGCCGTCATCAAAGGCAACTAAATTATAATAATCTTCAAGTCGGGGTTATGACTGTAGGCGACAGAGAGGGATTAGGCTTGAAGGGGTCTGTACAACGTTGAAGGGAGGGGCCCAGAGGGACACCGTAAACCCATTGAATATTCACAAGACTGTGTGGTCAATAGAGAGATATCATGAAGAGCGTTACTGTTAGAATGCACAATGAAAAAACATGTGTAACAATGAACTCATCAGGTTCATGAAGTTGGCAGATATGTAAACATGCTAAGAAAAAGAAATGCAGTCTGCGCGTGGGGAGGGGGGAGGTGGACTGCGGGCGTTGTTCATGGGCGTAGATTGGGGCAAGAAAAAATTCCATCCGGGGTTTCCGACCCTTTATTAAAAAAAATAATAATAATAATAAATAAAAGTTATATTTAAAAAATAAAATGTAAATAAACTACAGGCCGACTTTCGTTTTTGTGGGGACATTAAAGTAGACAGTAGGCTCAAATGCATACTGCTATGTTCGTTATAGTTTGTGTTTTTTATCAATTAGATATACAATTAAACAAACACAATCAATGGAATACAAATACAAACATCCGCAAACAGACGCGTTTCATTACATGCATGCCACAAGGGCTAAAGAACGAGAGCGATTGTTGTCGATACTGGTACTACATTAAATTTGTATCTACATCATCAAATTGTGACTATTCACCTGAAGGTATTTCGGTATGTGTGGTGAGATTCATGAAAGTTATGTGTTCTGACTCCTGAAAGCAGTACATACGGTTTGATACCTGATAGTAAAACATGGGATGACACACCCGACATTAACACAGGTGATAGCTATACACGTGAAGGCATAATACAGGTGATTTTATATAATAATAGCTTGAGTTATTTGGTATCTGACAGCGGTACGGTTCTATGTCTCCTACTTATATACTTGTAGTGGTGTAGATTGCAGGTGATTTGATACCCGATAGTAGTACAGGTGATGTGACTCCCGATAGTAGTACAGGTGATGTGACTCCCGGTAGTAGTACAGGTGATGTGACTCCGGTAGTAGTACAGGTGATGTGACTCCCGATAGTAGTACAGGTGATGTGACTCCCGGTAGTAGTACATGTGATGTGACTCCCGATAGTAGTACAGGTGATGTGACTCCCGATAGTAGTACAGGTGATGTGACTCCCGATAGTAGTACAGGTGATGTGACTCCCGATAGTAGTACAGGTGATGTGACTCCCGATAGTAGTACAGGTGATGTGACTCCCGGTAGTAGTACAGGTGATGTGACTCCCGATAGTAGTACAGGTGATGTGACTCCCGATAGTAGTACAGGTGATGTGACTCCCGATAGTAGTACAGGTGATGTGACTCCCGATAGTAGTACAGGTGATGTGACTCCCGATAGTAGTACAGGTGATGTGACTCCCGGTAGTAGTACAGGTGATGTGACTCCCGATAGTAGTACAGGTGATGTGACTCCCGATAGTAGTACATGTGATGTGACTCCCGATAGTAGTACAGGTGATGTGACTCCCGATAGTAGTACAGGTGATGTGACTCCCGATAGTAGTACAGGTGATGTGACTCCCGATAGTAGTACAGGTGATGTGACTCCCGATAGTAGTACAGGTGATGCGACTCCTAGATTTTCTATCAAATCTATTGATTCTAATGACTTCAAAAACGAATTGCAAGCTGATAGAGACTAATATTTTTTAGTCCAGTATTAAGACTTTACAAGCTAATCAGCGGTTCCCTCTACGGATGAGGGATTACTTGGGTGTTAGGGAACGCGTCCTTGGCTAGTTAAAAGGGCATTGAGAAAGTTTAGACAGACCTTGCAATTGCAGAGATGGAAACAGCAATCGTTCCTAAGGAAACGACAATCGTTCCTATGGTAACAGCAATCGTTCCTAAGGAAACAACAATCGTTCCTATGGTAACAGCAATCGTTCCTAAGGAAACAACAATCGTTCCTATGGTAACAACAATCGTTCCTAAGGAAACAACAATCGTTCCTAAGGAAACAGCAATCGTTCCTAAGGAAACAACAATCGTTCCTATGGTAACAGCAATCGTTCCTGTGATACCTAAACTCCATTGTACCTATGATCATTTCTAAGAACATAAACTTTTTTTTTAAATTTTTAACAGGAAACGTGATAACGTGGGATATTCCAGGACTCCGACTATAAAATCCTAATGAAACCCGAACCAGCCGTCAGTGGACCCGCTAATGAATGTTAGTCGATTTCAACACCCCCCCCCCTCCCGCCCGCCGTTCACAGAGTACTTTTTTTCCCCCCTCTTTTTAAAAAAAAATTCGCCGCCGCCCGAGACTTATTGTGATGATCACGACCAGACGATAGATTTGAATCCCAGAAAGTCAAGTTTAAAGCAAACATTTCATTGGGAGCCCTTGATTGAAAACAAACACAACACCGGTGGGCCGTCAATGAAAGCAGTGCTCCAGCCATTACACGATCGCATATGGAAACACGGGAGTGTTCGCGATCTGAACCGGCTCAACGATGAGTGAACCTTGCGAAACACTACACCAGGCCGTTATCGACAGGCTCTCTCTGACCGCCGGACGCAACACGTGAAAACTGTAACTGCCCTGGCAGTCATTATCAGTGTTGCTTATTGTTTTCCATGACATTGTAAACGAATTTTTATATGTTCAGTATATACATTTATTTATTGTTTTGATGTGCGATCCAAGCGAACACCAATCCTGGCTAAAAATTTAAGGAATTTAGAAGGGTCTAAATAATATAATTTTTAAAAACTAGATACGACCCGCGGCGTAACATACGCCGCATACTTGCTCATCATAGATAGTGCAAAAACGAGGGGGGGGGGTTGTGAGAGAACGGATACAAACAGCAGTACGAAATAATGACAGATAAATAAAGGTTAAAAAAAATGATCTTTAAAAACCACGTTTTCATAAGTGGACTAAAAAGAAGAAAATAATTTAAAACTTAAAAGTTCAAGTATTTCGATTAAATATGACTAAAAGCGTGGGGCGGACGCTTGAGGTTTAACATATGCGGTTCAGGGCCGTCTTAACGCATAGGCCCGTTGGGCATTTGACCGGGGGCCCACGAGCATAGGGGCCCCATGGGAATATGTTTATTTATATATATTATGTATATTTATTTTTCATTCCTGGGGGGGGAGGGGCCCAACACTATTTCTTTGCCTTGGGGCCCAAACTGGTGTAAAGAAGGCTCTGATGCGGTTCACTCATTCTCTCACTTATAGACCTCTCTTTTGCCTTCTAAAATAGAAATCTTTAATTTTTATACCAAACACCCGCCCCACGTTTTTAGTCATATTAAATTGAAGTACTTTAACTTATAAGTTTTAAATTAAAGACATAGAAAATCAACTGATTCACTTTTTATCCAATGCAATCAAACAACAATTTTTAGCATCTGCTCGTGATGCTAAGTACTTTTCAATAATTCTAGATTGCACACCAGATGCCGGTCGTGTTGAACAAATGACCATGAGCATTCGCTTTGTGGATGTGATTTCAAATCCAGAAAATGATATTGCAGCAGCAGCATCTATAAAGGAACATTTCTTGGGTTTTGTGCCTCTAAAGGAGGCATCTGGTGCTGGTTTGACTAAAACTATTCTTTGGCAGTTAGAAGATATATCTTTATCAATCGAAAATTTAAGCGGTCAAGGATATGACAATGACAGCAATATGAAAGGAAAAGACAATGGTGTCCAACGAATAATTTTAGATGTCAATCCCCGAGCATTGTTTGTTCCTTTCTGTGCACATACCTTGAATCTGGCTGTTAATGATGCTGCAAAATGTTGCTTAGAAGCAACCGCCATCTTTGATCTAGTGCAACGTGTTTATGTGTTCTTTTCTGCATCAACTCGTTGGGAAGTTTTAAATCGACATGTTTCTAATCTCACCGTAAAACCACTGAGCGAAACAAGATGGGAAAGTCGAATTGATGCCTTGAAACCTCTTCGTTATCAGCTTGGTAACATCTACGATGCTCTGGCAGAGATTGCGGATGACACAAATTTAACAGGAGCATCTGGTAATACATCACGGACAGATGCACGGTTATTGCAAAAGCCATTTCTAGTTTTAAGTTTGTCGTTTCTCTGGTTGTGTGGTATGACGTATTGTTTGAGATCAACATGACTAGTAAACAACTTCAGGCAAAAGAATCAGATATACATGGCGCCATCAATCATCTGGATGAAACAAAGAAGTTTCTCGTAAACCGCATAAATGACACGGAGTTTGAGAAAACACTGATAGATACAGCTGAAATTGCAGTCGATTTAGAGATACCAGCACTTTTCGAACCCAAATCAACCCGTATCATAAGAAAGAAGAAACAATTTTCATACGAAGGAGATAAAGACGAACCTATTCAGGATCCAAAAGACAAATTCGAAGTAAACATTTACTTCGCTGTTCTTGACACGGCAATATAGTCGGTAGATTCAATCTGATGCAAAAAAAATTAGTTCGGTGTTTGGTTTCCTCTATGATGTTCACAGTTTGCAGAATCAAACTAGCAAGGAAGTTATGGAACATTGCTTGAATCTTGAGAAAGCTTTGCAACATGGAGGCTTCAAAGATATTGATGCAGTTGATCTAAGCAGTGAACTGAAAGCCATTTCAAGACGAGTTTCAAAGTGTACATCGCCACAGGATGTACTAAACTTTATAGTGAAAAATAATCTAACAGATAGTGTCCCCAACACTTTTATAGCTCTACGAATCCTCTTGACACTTCCAGTTTCTGTGGCTAGTGGTGAGCGAAGCTTCTCTAAGCTCAAACTGATAAAAAACATATTTGCGAACGTCCATGCTACAAGAAAGACTTGTTGGACTAGCTACTCTGTCAATTGAACATGATATTGCTAGAGACATTGAACTGATGGAACTCGTCTCCACATTTGCTAAAGCAAAAAACGCGAAAAATAAAGTTTTGAAATTACATTACATACGAATATACCATAATATACGATTATACATGTATAGATTCTATTGAATGTAAACACGAATTAAAACAAACGGCAGCATAGCATTCCTTTGTGAAAGTAAATAATATTTAAATAATTAGTTGCCGTGGGCGCGGGGGGGGGGCGCAGTGTGACAGGTTCGCCTAGGGTTCCAAATACTCTGGCGCCGGCCCTGCCCCTAACTTCTATGAAGTCAGCTATAAAACGATAATCGGTTTGCCAAACAAAACAACAACACGCAATTACAAAACTAAATATGACTAACCCTCGCTAGGGTCGGCCAATCACAGATTTTTTTAAAGTGATAGTAGTTCTAAATGGGAGGCGGGTAACAACAACCTCAGTGTGCCTGTCTTCACGTTTACTCGCTATTTTTTATTTACTTAGTGCTGCTTTTTGTGTCTGTACTTTCATTCCCCCAAACCATTCTTTGCACTGTCTATGATGAGCAAGTCTGCGGCGTATGCTACGCCGCGGGTCTCTCCAGAGTTCCTTCGTTTGCCCTAACCCACCCCATTTTGACAACTGTGTCTTTCAAGAAGTCTTCATCCGTCACTAAATCATTCGCCGCGTATGCTACGCCGCCGGTCATCTAGTTTTGGCAATAAAGGGGTAAAAGAACGGGCACTAACATACATTTTTAATAAAAAAAATTAAAAAAATGTTTTCGCTGGGGCTTGAACCCAGGACCTTCCCCGTATGAGGCGGACGTGATAACCAGTACACTACGAATCTCACGTTTTCTGTGAAGGAACAATGCAAGTGAAACGCAAGGGCCATTGTTGGTCTTGATACATGGGTCGACCAAGTCCAAGCGAGGGTCATTCGTCATGCTCGGTTGCACATACTTGCAGCTTGCTTGCCTCGCATGGTCCCACAATGAAGAGAATTATATATAGAAGATAGATAGATATAGATAAATATATAGAAAATAGATAGATTTTATATCCAAATTTAATAGATATGCGTTGGTGTCACTGAGAAAAGATACTCTATACAAGAAAAGGTGAAAGGCAATATTTAAAATTAATTGTTATAAATAATAGAATATGATATACGTTATATGATAATGGTTAGAAATTGTTCAAAAAAGGGATCGCTTATCTCGCTTCAAGTAAAAAAAAATTCCTCGTTTGAAAATTCTTTTTTTAAATTAATACTTCAATAATTACTCGATTTATAGATTTATAGAGATGTCCGATTGTCACATGAATTTATTCATCACAATTTCCACCAAGCCAAGGTATGCGACACCATGCGCGAGCTTCTCCTCTACTAAGTCATATGACAAAACATTCTATCAATTTACAGACAATTTACAGTAACTAAATTTACATGATAGTTTATTACTGTACGAAGCTCAGCCATATAGAGATTGTTAATTATTGCAGAAAAATTGTAACATTTCATATCACCAAAGCGTGTTTCAAACCCCCATTAATAAAATAACGCCTTTAAGCGTCTTGCCCCTGGAAGGGTTAAATTTAAGGTTAAAACTGGACGACCTGCAGTGTTTATTAATAGACGAACGTGATTTCGTGGCGTGCAAATATAAAAAAAAAGTTAATTAGCTTAACGGGGCCAATGGTGAAAAGGTGTGTACGGAAAAAAAAAGTGTGGGGGGGGGATAGCAACAATGTCTAGGGAGAATGACGACCTGTCGCCTAAGAAAAGGCGCAGCTTTTGTCTTTCCTTACGACACTGGCGCTAAACGTCCAGGAAGGAGTCCTTGAGACAAGTAGAAGGCGGATGGAATACGTCATGTGTTGTAGTTATGATATTTTGGTTTTAATTGAATGCATTGATTATTATGTCTGTGTGTAACTATCTTGGTGTGAAGCGCTGTGAGCCCATGCAGCTGGTCGCTGAGTCACAATGTTCCCTCTAGTGTTTCGTTGGTCCGTGTGCTAAGTGAAAAATCTCGTGTGCAAAGACCATTTTTTTGGTGCTATATTTTTCAACATTTACTGCGCGAAAATTCAAAACTGCTGCACCGCATCGGTCAGATATCTGCGCGGCCGCGCAGCTTAAAGGGAACATTGGTTAGAGCACTATATAGATTGTCAAATAATTATTACTATTATTACCACAGCTGATGGTACGACGTGGCGGACTAAACTGTAGCTTTATAGAATGTTTTACTTTCTCCTTCTATGTACTAAGTGTACATGTCATCTGGACCTACCAACTGATCTCAATAAATATTCATAAGGCATTCAGTGCGGCACCTGAACGAGGAAAAGAAGGCCTATTGGCTAATGGAAAAAGTCCATTTAAAATAAAATAAAATCAAATTAGGGTAAATGACAGAAATATTGTAATTCCAAAGTACGTTTAGAGCTGCTTGTTTGATGTTGTTTCTTAGTATATTTTTAATAAATGTTTTTGGTGCAAAAAAACAACAACAACAAAAAACAACAACAAACAACTAAGATAGTAAACAAACATTTATCATTTATATATTTCTTTTTAACCGGATTATGCCTTTGTGTACCAATCACAAACTCACAACATGAACTATAACATGACATTATGTTCTCATTTCATAGGCTTGGTCATTATTTACCGGAAGTCTAATAATAGACTCGATCTATAACTAGGTCACCGCCTGGGGTGCCGTAAGGTCAAGTAGTGAATATTTATTCATAACTATTAGAGGGAATGCGCTCATTGAAATTATCTAAAACTTGTTCAAAAGCTTGATTTTATAGAATTTTAAAGAAAAATATAAGGTCATATTATTTGATATATTATAATAATGCGAAATAGAGCTTCCTTGCGAGAGTGAATTTAATATTAATATGTAAATATACAGACTATACTTTTTTATTTTTAGTTCATTCGCTCATTCGTCCGAGAATTTTATACATTCAAATACTATTTACTTCTAAAACGTATGATGTAATTATAATTAAAATCATAATCTTAGTGTAAGTTTATTACTAATAAATACTAAGGCATATATAATTTATATGAACCAACGAAAACAATTTAATATTATAAGTTTGTTAGCACTAGTGACTAGTACTAGTACTAGTGGCAGTGGCGACGGCCGGAACGACCGCTTACACTTTCACTCATCTTAAATAAATGCTTAGGCCTAGGCTTATTTTATTGAATTAAAATATCAATAGATGGTTATATTATGTAATATTATATTATGCGAAATGGAACGTTCTTGCGAGCATGAATTATGTAAATGAATTAGTGACTCTGCATCTGCTCTGACTTGAGGCTCTGGCTCTAGTAATAAGTTAGTATTAGTAGTAACTAGTTCTAGTTGCTCGTTCGTCCATGAAGTTTATTCTTTCATACTATGATGTAATTATAATTAAAGTCATAATCTTAGTGTAAGTTTATTACTAAAGGCATATCTCTATATATATATAAGACGCATTTGTTGTCTGTCTGTTCCCTAATAACTCAAGATCCAGACAACCAAATAACGTGAAATTTGGTACAAGTACAAGTACACAAAATTATACCGGAAGGGTTATTAAACAGGTTTCGTTCCATATATATAAGATCTCTATATATATAAGACGCATTTGTTGTCTGTCTGTCTGTCTGTTCCCTAATAACTCAAGATCCAGACAACCAAATAACGTGAAATTTGGTACACGTACACAAAATTATACCGGAAGGGTTATTAAACAGGTTTCGTTCCATATATATAAGATACTGGGGGCCGGGGGCCCAAAATGTAGTTTTTCCTTATATGAGCTATCTATATATATAAAAATCAAAGTATGTATGTATGTATGTATGTATGTATGTATGTATGTATGTATGTATGTATGTATGCATGTCTGTTATAGCTGACTAAACCATTCATCCGATCGCCATGAAACTTTTGGAGACTTTTGAGTACGCTCCAGGGATGGAAATAGGCTACTTTTTTTTCAAAATTTAACACTCATGGGGCGCCGGGGGCCCTTAATGAGAATTTTTTCTTATATGAGCTATATAAAAATTAGTTTAGGGCTTAGCTGCTTGCAAAATGAATGGATCTTGACCAAACTTGGTTCATAACAACTTGATAGCCTATATTAAAGTATCATATGGCATTGAACTCCTAATGTCCGTTCCTTCGGGGCCGGGGGCCCAAAATCTTTATTTTTGTACGCGTTAAATACTTTATTCCCGTTAGCTGACTATACCATTCATTCGGTCACCATGAAACTTTTGGAGACTTTTGAGTACGCTCCGGGGATGGATATAGGCTAATTTTTTTCAAAATTTAACACTCATGGGGCGCCGGGGGCCTATAATGAGAATTTTTTCTTATATGAGCTATATAAAAATTAGCTTAGGGCTTAGCTGCTTGGAAAATGAATGGATCTTGACCAAACTTGGTACATAACAACTTGATAGCCAACATTAAAGTACCATATGGCATTGAACACCTAATGTCCGTTCCTTCGGGGCCGGGGGCCCAAAATCTTTTTTTTTGTGTAAGCGTTTAATACTTTATTCCCGGTATGATTTACACGATCTTGAAAAGCATTGACTAATATATCTATCATGATCCAGATTGAAATGAACAGCTATTTTAAAGTTAATTTCTTGCACCGATTGGGCCCGGGGGCCCTTAATGTTGTTTTTTCTAATCTTATATCTATATATATATAAAAATCAAAGTATGTATGTATGTATGTATGCATGTCTTTGTATAGCTGACTAAACCATTCATCCGATCGCCATGAAACTTTTGGAGACTTTTGAATGCGCTCCAGGGATGGAAATAGGCTACTTTTTTTTCAAAATTTAACACTCATGGGGCGCCGGGGGCCCATAAAATGATTTATTTTCTTATATATGAGCTATATAAAAATTAGTTTAAGCGTTAGCTATTAGGTTAATTGATGGATCTTAACCAAACTTTGTATATAACAACTTGATAGCCAATATAGAAATACTAAAGGGAATAAAACGTCCATTTCTTCGGGACTGGGGGCCCAAAATGTCTTATTTCATAAACGTTTAATATTTTATTCCCCATTAAATTATTAAAGATCTTGAAAAATATAGATAAATATATCTACAATGAAATTGATTGAAATTAACAGGCGTATTGAACTTGACATCTTGCACTAAATGGGCCCTGGGGCCCTTAATGTCGTTTTTTGCTTTTATGAGCTATATAAAAATGAGTTTATGCGTTAACTACTGAGTAAATGAATGGATTTTAACCAAACTAGGTATATAAAAACTTGGTAGCCCATATTAAAATAACAAAGGGCATTGCACTTCTAATTTTTAATTGTTCAGGGCCGGGGGCCCCAAATGTATTTTTTCGTATGTGTTTGAGATATTATTTCCCATTCTATTTTAACGATCTTAAGAAATATATCAATGATGAGACTGAATTAAAATGAACAGCATTTTGAAATTTACATCTTACATCGAATGGGCCGGGGGCCCCAAATGTTTTTTTTGTGTATACTCTAAGATATTATTTCCCACTCAGTTTTTAACGATCTTGAGAAATATATCCATGATTAAAATGAATTTAAATGAACATGTTTTCAAAGTGTACATCTTAAATTGAACGGGCCTGGGAGCCCCTTAATGTAGTTTTCCTTATATCTACATATATATATAAAAATTAGTTTAGGTGTTAGATAATGAGAAAATAAATGGATTTTGACCAAACGCGGTACATAAAAACGTAAAAGCCTATATTAAATTTCGATAGGGCACTGATCTCATAATGTCCATTTCATCGGGGCTAGGGGCCCTAAATGTGTTTTTACTAAATTTTTAATATTGTATTCCCCATTCAATTTTACACGATATTGAGAAATATAGATACATATATTTATATTTTTGTTATGAAATTGATTGAAATGAACAGATTTTCGAACTTCATATTTTAAACTGATGGGCCTGGTGACCCTTAATGTAATTTATTTTTTATCTATATATATTCATTTTTACTGAGATCGTTGCAACGCACGAAGGGTCTGCTAGTATAAAATAAAAATTATTGAAAATTAAGACGTAAAATAATGACGCAAAATAATAAACATTTTGGTGTCGAGATTAACAAGAAGGCAACTATCGCCATAAAATAATTGTTTTGCTATTGTTGTTGATTTGTTGTTGTTGCTTTTGTTGTTGCTTTTGTTGTTGTAGTTGTTGTCTTGTTGTTGTTGCTTTGTTGTTGTTGCTGTTGTTGTTGTTGTTTTGTTGTTGTTTTGTTGTTGATGTTTTTGTTGTTGTTTTGTTTTTGTTGTTTTTGCTGTTGTTTTGTTTTTGTGGTTGTTTTTGTTGTTGTTGCTGTTGTTGTTTCTGTTGTTGTTGCTTTTGCTGTTGTTGCTTTTGTGTTGTTTTTGCTGTTGTTGTTGTTGTCCACATCCCTTGCCCTGCGACGACAAATAATGACGCAAAATAATAAACATTTTGGTGTCGAGATTAACAAGAAGGCAACTATCGCCATAAAATAATTGTTTTGCTATTGTTGTTGATTTGTTGTTGTTGCTTTTGTTGTTGCTTTTGTTGTTGTAGTTGTTGTTTTGTTGTTGTTGCTTTGTTGTTGTTGCTGTTGTTGTTGTTGCTGTTGTTGTTTTGTTGTTGTTTTGTTGTTGATGTTTTTGTTGTTGTTTTGTTTTTGTTGTTTTTGCTGTTGTTTTGTTTTTGTGGTTGTTTTTGTTGTTGTTGCTGTTGTTGTTTCTGTTGTTGTTGCTTTTGCTGTTGTTGCTTTTGTGTTGTTTTTGCTGTTATTGTTGTTGTCCACATCCCTTGCCCTGCGACGACAATGCCCTTCATGTTGTTGTTGCTTTGTTGTTGTTGCTGTTGTAGTTGTTGTTTTGTTGTTGTTGCTTTGTTGTTGTTGCTGTTGTTGTTGTAGTTGTTTTGTTGTTGTTTTGTTGTTTTTGTTGTTGTTTTGTTTTTGTTGTTTTGTTGCTGTTGCTGTTTCTGTTGTTGTTTTTGTCGTTGTTGCTGTTGTTGTTGTTGTTGTAGTTGTTGTTTTGTTGTTGTTGCTTTGTTGTTGTTGCTGTTGTTGTTGTAGTTTGTTGTTGTTTTGTTTTTGTTGTTTGATTTTGTTGTTTTGTTGCTGTTGTTGTTTTTGTTGTTGTTGCTGTTGTTGTTAAACCCGGGCATAGCCGGGTACTTGCCCCTAGTATTTTTTATAAGGCAAGGGCCAAGGAAAACAATATTAAAATACATATATGTTAATAATTAATTGACTACGCTAGGACTAGTGTTTACCGTAGTTACGAATATGAACGCTTCACTCATCTTTAAATAATTTAAAATACTATGTTACGGCTTATTTATTAAAGTTTTAAGTCTTCGACATTTTAATAACTTTTTTCGGCTGCAAAACTGAGTGAGAAGAAATATCTTTTTTGTCCAAAATAGCACCTGGAACATCGTTTTCAGATAGCACTATAACACTATTAAACACACTGTTGCTAGCCATGTTTTAGAAAGTTTGACCTTACTGACAACGAAGAGCCTAAAAATAGATATGACCGAATGGCCTATGACGCGTTGGGGTCACAGAAATGATCAAGCCTATTGCCAGGCAACTGCTACAATCAGACTGTTAACAACCAAAACATTAAACAGTTTAATTCAGGCTTAACAGTAATTTTTATGTTACTTTTTTTAGAGACATTGTTCCGTTTCCTTTCGTTCCCCTTGTGGCAAAGCTATTTTTAACGATACCCGACGCAGGTTTCCCTTTTTTCTGTTCAACCAGTTCTGTTTAAAATTTAAAAAAAGCGCCCTCAGAGTAGCGGGCCGTTGGGTTGTATAGTTGTATAAACTGTATACACCCTGATAGACGGGAGACAGGTCGCTGGAGGAAGGGGGTCAGATGTACGGTTCAGAGCGTGTTTGCATAGTGATATAGACTTCAGGGCCTTTTGTCCCACCGGGGAAAAAATGTAAGACATCAGTATAAATACATGGCCCCAATATGGTTTAACAGTACGGCCTCGCTATAAATACAATGTCCCAATAGGGCGTTGGGCATCAGTACAAATACATGGTCCCAGTAGGGTGTAAGACATCACTACAAATACATGGTCCCAGTAGGGTGTAAGACATCACTACAAATACATGGTCCCAGTAGGGTGTAAGACATCACTACAAATACATGGTCCCAATAGGGCGTTGGGCATCACTACAAATACATGGTCCCAGTAGGGTGTAAGACATCACTACAAATACATGGTCCCAATAGGGCGTTGGGCATCACTACAAATACATGGTCCCAGTAGGGTGTAAGACATCACTACAAATACATGGTCCCAGTAGGGTGTAAGACATCACTACAAATACATGGTCCCAGTAGGGTGTAAGACATCACTACAAATACATGGTCCCATAGGGGTGCATACTAAAATACATGGTCCCAGTAGGGTGTAAGACATCACTATAAATACATGGTCCCAGTAGGGTGTAAGACATCACTACAAATACATGGTCCCAGTAGGGTGTAAGACATCACTACAAATACATGGTCCCAGTAGGGTGTAAGACATCACTACAAATACATGGTCCCAGTAGGGTGTAAGACATCACTACAAATACATGGTCCCAGTAGGGTGTAAGACATCACTACAAATACATGGTCCCAGTAGGGTGTAAGACATCACTATAAATACATGGTCCCAGTAGGGTGTAAGACATCACTACAAATACATGGTCCCAGTAGGGTGTAAGACATCACTATAAATACATGGTCCCAGTAGGGTGTAAGACATCACTATAAATACATGGTCCCAGTAGGGTGTAAGACATCACTACAAATACATGGTCCCAGTAGGGTGTAAGACATCACTACAAATACATGGTCCCAGTAGGGTGTAAGACATCACTATAAATACATGGTCCCAGTAGGGTGTAAGACATCACTATAAATACATGGTCCCAGTAGGGTGTAAGACATCACTATAAATACATGGTCCCAGTAGGGTGTAAGACATCACTATAAATACATGGTCCCAGTAGGGTGTAAGACATCACTATAAATACATGGTCCCAGTAGGGTGTAAGACATCACTATAAATACATGGTCCCAGTAGGGTGTAAGACATCACTATAAATACATGGTCCCAGTAGGGTGTAAGACATCACTATAAATACATGGTCCCAGTAGGGTGTAAGACATCACTACAAATACATGGTCCCAGTAGGGTGTAAGACATCACTATAAATACATGGGTCCCAGTAGGGTGTAAGACATCACTATAAATACATGGTCCCAGTAGGGTGTAAGGCATCACTATAAATACATGGTCCCAGTAGGGCTGACAAATGGGCTCCGACATAACGGCCCCGACAAATGGGCTCCGACATAACGGCCCCGACAAATGGGCTCCGACATAGGGGACAGGCTCCCGACATAATGGGCCCCGACATAAGGCGTAGGCCCCGACAAATGGGCTCCGACATAACTGCCCCGACAAATGGGCTCCGACATAACGGCCCCGACAAATGGGCTCCGACATAACGGCCCCGGTCAAAACGGCCCTGGACTAATAGTCGAAAATACAATCAAATATTATTTTAGTATTTTTACTCACCGATTCAGTGTCAGGTTTAGTTCACAAGAAACAATAATGATGACATCACAAGAAAGAATTTAATAGCCTTTACGCGATATGGTACCAAGTCCCGGTTGTTTGTTGAGAAGAAATAATATAACATCACAAGAAATAATTGTACAATTTGACCATTTTTTTAGGGTGAAAAAGTTCACAAATGGTTAAAATGCAAAACAAAATTTAAATTTTTTGGTAAAAATCTAAACAATTTGTCTGGGGCCGTTTCGTCCGGGGCCATTTTGACGGGTCACGCTATAAATAGATGGTCCCAATAGGATGTAACACATAAATAAATGACCCCAACAGGCAACAGGATGTGAGGCTCAATATAAATCCATGGCCGCGATAAGACTTATTGGTCACAATTTTTACAAGACATCACTATCAATTCACCAGAAAACAATGTATACATAAACCGGAAAGAGAGTAAAAAAACGCATGTTAAAACATTATTAGGTAAAAGTCTAAGACAAACATAACAGGATTAGAGTGTAAAATTAACTGAGAATCGAGTGTTATGATTTATGATGCACTGCAGCGGTTAAGTTTAACAGTGTGTGTCAGAGGTCTGACAGTAAGGCACTTGTTCAGTTCAAGTAGAAAAAGATACATCTCTGGGGGTAGACAGATCTTGACAGTGAACGGATTAGAACGAGTCACGCCGCTGTGACTTCAATGTGAAGACTCTTCTCATACTACCGACGTAGCTAGAATAGCATTCAATGCAAATGAACAATTCCTTGGGAAGTCACTATAGGGCCATAGATAGATGTAAGATATAAGAGCCTTGGATCACTTTAAACGTAAAAGGCAGAACGAGGAAAGTCTTTCCAACGAATCCAAGGAGAATAACACTTAACAAATGTACTGCCCCCCCCCCTGTCTCCTTTGTAATAGTTCAAGACAATACTGAACCCAAGCCACAAAACGATCAGTATAACTAGTTATAACCAATGTTCCCTCTAAGGTTCGTTGGTTCATGTTGTTGTTGTTGAGCCTTCTCGTCCATGAGGGGCATCCACCGATCATCGTCGGCGTCTGCGATTCCCCCAAGGGCATAGGCCACCGACGAGAGACCTCCAGGCATCTCTATCCTGGGCCAGCTTCTCCAGGATCTTCCAGTCATGGCTAATTCTCTTGATGTCTGCCTCCAATTCTCAGCGCCAAGTGTTTCTTGGACGGCCTCTTTTCCGCATACCTTGTGGGTTCCATTTCAGGGCTTCCTTTGTTGTTTTAGAAGCAGGTTTTCTTAGTTTATGACCAACCCACCTCCACCGCTTCTGAAGAATCTCTTCCTCAATGGGCTTCTGTTTCGTCCGCTGCCACAGTTCCCGGTTGCTGATTTTGTTCGTACAGTGAATTCTGAGAATCCTTCTTAGACAATTGTTGATGAACGACTGGATTCTGGTCAGGTTTACGGCCGTTGTTCTCCACGTCTCGGCTCCATATAGCAGCATTGGATGCCATTCCGTTTCTGCTGTGTAGATGTTTTCATCACCCAGTCAATGGCTAAAAGGAACAGGAATGGTGACAGCAAGCAACCTTGTCTCGCACCAGTCTTCACCTGGAAAGCATCTGTCACATGCTGACCATGGACAAATCGGCAGTTTATCCCTTCGTACATGTTTCTGATTATATCGGTAATCTTCTATGGCACCCCGTAATGCCTTAGCAATCTCCACAGGGTTTGCCTGTCAACACTGTCGAAGGCTTTTTCATGGTCAACAAAGTTGACACAGCGCGGCGAGTTCCACTCTAGTGACTGCTCTAGAATGATGCGCAGTGTCGATATCTGATAAGTGCAGGATCTGTTGGTGCGAAAGCTAGTTTGTTGGTCCCACAACAGAGGGTATACAGCGTTTTTCATCCTGTTAAGCAGCACACGGCTGAAAACCTTTCCTGGGATGGACAGAAGGGTGATCCCTCTGTAGTTCGAGCAGGAGCTTAAATCCCCCTTCTTTGCGATCTTGATAAAGCATCCCTCTTTCCAATCGGAAGGAACTTGCTCCTCTTCCCATATCTTCATAGTAATCCCATATCTTCAGTGTAGCATTTCCACACTGGTTTCCAAGTCCGCCTTCAGTGCCTCTGCTGGGATGCCATCAGGCATCAGGTCCTGCGCCCTTTCCATTTCTAAGTTGTTTAATGGCCCTGCTAATCTCTTCTTTGGTGGGAATATTGCAGTCAATTAGCAGGTCATTATCAGCTGGTTGTATATCTGGTGGATTCCTTGGTTCCGGCCTGTGAAACTTTTACACGCCGCAAAAAAAAAGGAGATATTATATTACCATTATCAAAAAATAGCTGGTATATAAATCTAAATTGCTGCGGGGGTCGATCAGCTTCAAGGTAACATGGGTTATAATGTCAACATTCTTGGTTTTACTTTCATCATAGATATGACCAAAACGCGAAGCCTATAATTGATGTAACCTTTTATACTTAACACTCAAACAGTTGAACCTTTATAACCTGCATGATTGCAAAGTATGGACTCCGCGATATACAAATGTTTTTGATTGGGTGATAAAATCAGTTGAGCCCGAGGAGATCAAGACGTCCAGATGTTAGGACGTTGGTTGTGACGTCCACGTCTCTGAGATTGTATCTCTCGTCCGTCTCCCCTCCACCTTTTTTTTCCCCCACAACATCCCCGAAGAAACAGGCCAAAACCATTGAATGACGCTGTAGTGATCAAGATCGAGAAGAGTTTTGTCGATTCGCTCAACCATGCTATCAGTTTCAGGGCCTGCCTCGGCCTTACCTGGGCCCTCCGTCAAATATTTCACCGCGACAGAGTGGTATACACCCTAGAGGGGGTGGGGGAAAAGGGAGGGGTGGGGGAAAAGGGAGAGGTGGGGGGAAGGGAGAGGTGGGGGAAGGGAGAGGGGGTGGGGGTCGTGTGACTCGAACTATGCAGTGCTGGGGGTCAGATCGTGTGACAAAACATACGGAACGCGGTGTGAAGAGAATGGAGATTGGTATCACAGGAGAAAATAGTGTGTGTGAGGGGGCTGTAGAGGTGGAGGAGGAAATGGTCTGGATGACGAGCCTTTCTTCACGTTAATAGTCAGTGAGGGGTAAATGTCAACAGAGTGAGGTAATTTCTCAAACAAATTTAAGATAAGTCTTTGAGAAAGTGCCCGAAATGTGGACTATTTGTATCAGGATTGATTAGGATAGGCCATATAACACGATATCCTCTAATAATCCTGTCTTTTAACATGGCTCCCATTGAGTCCATTCACTATCCAGTGTCTCAGTGCACTAGTTGCCCACCCATTGAGTCCATTCACTATCCAGTGTCTCAGTGCACTAGTTGCCCACCCATTGAGTCCATTCACTATCCAGTGTCTCAGTGCACTAGTTGCCCACCCATTGAGTCCATTCACTATCCAGTGTCTCAGTGCACTAGTTGCACACCCATTGAGTCCATTCACTATCCAGTGCACTAGTTCCCACCATTTGAGTCCATTCACTATCCAGTGCACTAGTTGCCCACCCATTCAGTCCATTCACTATCCTGTGCACTAGTTGCCCACCCATTGAGTCCATTCACTATCCAGTGCACTAGTTCCCACCATTTGAGTCCATTCACTATCCAGTGCACTAGTTGCCCACCCATTCAGTCCATTCACTATCCAGTGCACTAGTTGCCCACCCATTGAGTCCATTCACTATCCAGTGCACTAGTTCCCACCATTTGAGTCCATTCACTATCCAGTGCACTAGTTGCCCACCCATTCAGTCCATTCACTATCCAGTGCACTAGTTCCCACCAATTGAGTCCATTCACTATCCAGTGCACAGTGCACTAGTTGCCCACCCATTGAGTCCATTCACTATCTAGTGCACTCGTTTCCCACCCATTGACTCCATTCACTATCCAGTGCACTAGTTGCCCACCCATTGCATTTGTCCAGCCTCTACTAAACTAGCTATCTAGTTCACCATCATGTAAGCTAGTTAACCATCTACTAAGCCAGGTAACAATCCACCTAGTAATCGTATATCCATTTCACTGGGTATCCTGCCCAAAAGGTTGATTTACATTGAATAAACTCATCCACTGCAGCTGGTACATCACGACTACAATAAGTCATTACACTCGGGACCATTTCTTTGTAGTTTTATTTAAAACCACCAATTCTCCTATCATGGTTACACTGCATCTCTTTATACAGTATACAATATCCAAACAGTCATTGCACCTTCCATCAAAATAATATTGTTGTTTTTGTTTGTTGTTGTTTTTAACCACTAAATAGATTCGGATGTGAACAGATGTCCCCAGATGTTCTTGTTATGACTAGCATGATCATGTAGTGACATTGAAGGTGCACCTCCTGTTGCTACTGATTGCTTGTAGCAGCCTGGGGGTGTCAGACTTGTATAGTGAATCAGTGAACACTGCCTGTTATTTCACTACACCACTAGCATCTTTGTATCAGAGTTAAGGTACCGATGCCATAATAGAACTGTTTTACAAGTCGATTTTGTGTGTGTGTGTGTGTGTTACAAACTTGTTGCAAACCAAGCAATAAAATGCCAATGCATTTAAATAAAAGAGAATTAGTGATAAGTGTTTCAAAACAGAAAGCACATGACATATTTTCATAGTAATACAGTTATGAGGATCAAATGCTTTAAATTAAAATTTCAAAATTACATAATTGAGTGTTACTTCACTAAATTTACGAAAAAAAAAGGTAATGAAAACGACAGTAAATTACTTTTTAAAACATAAATTATATACTTTTCCTAAACTTTTTAAAGCATATTTTTTTATTCGAGTGGTGGGACTTTCTTGTTGGAGGGGTGGGGGTGCGGTGGGGGCACTTGCTGCAGCAAGTAGCTATTGGTAGTTACATAAAGTCGATAACTTAAGTAGCTTGAATGGGGTGTAAACGTGTTTACATAAATATAACTCTGTAAATTTAATATATTGGAATAATCCTTGATCCCTAGTTAAAATTGAACATTGCAGAGGTTCTAAGCCTGTATGAGTTTACACAAACTAAAAAACAGCTAGAGTACAGTGTCATGTTTCAAAATCTAATGTGAATGATCCCCATGGCACGTAGTCACGTGTTTAAGGGTTGTATGGACTAGGGCAAGGGTTTGGAAACCTTTTTAGGAGGAAGAGCCAAAAGTTACAATTGACAACATTTACCAGTTTTTTCAAAGAGCCACTATCATGAGTTTTGAAAATAAAATAATATAATTATTACAATTTGCGCATGGAACGGGAGAACCGCATCTTGACATAGAAAGAGCCGCATGCGGCTCACGAGCCGCAGGTTGCCGACCCCTGGACTAGGGTCACTGAGTTCAACAATGTTGTTTACTGTTATAGTCATATTTTGTCTGCAGGCCATGAGAGTAGATCACAACCTGTCTAGCTGATGGCTTGTTTGCAACAGGTTGGCAGTGATGGCTTGTGTGGCTGTGTTGGGTAGGACTTTTGCTTGTATTTCTAGGAGACAACTCATGGCAACGACAATGACATTTGTGGCTTACTTTGTGGTAAACAAACAAAAAACAAATCTGACTGCCAAACAGGTGTCCACAGGACAGCTATCCCTTCTGGCAACTTTGTGGGGATGACACTAACGAATCAATGAAAAATGCAGGTTTTTTTTTCAAGTAAGTTATATGACAACAGGCGGCAGGCACGGTGAGGGGCATGCGCGTTTGGCTGGCCTACAGTGAGTCGCAGATTTGATTCTCCATGAAAGCAGGGATTTGTTCCCTTGGCTAAAGGGTGTCCCCTAGTCCACCCAGCTCTGATGGGTACCTGACTTTAGTTGGGGTTAAGTACAGGCGGCTGGGCATTGTGATAACAACACAATCCCCTAGTATGCCATGTATACACGAACTTGTGAACGCTTGTTCTTTTTCCCTATAGGCCTGTGGTCTGTAAAGGGAGCGATTTAAACACAAGACAACAAAGAAAGCATGGCTCAAAAAATTTTAAAACTAAAAGAAGATTATAAACACAAGACTCACCTTGTTTGTAAGTAGAAGACATGAGAAAATCTCTGTTCAACATTCTGAGGTGAAAACTTGCTTCATGAATTAGTAGCTGGATGGAAAACTTTGTCCATGAAATAATAAATAGCTGGACGGGCTGGGATTCTTAAAATTGATTTCGGAAACAAAAATATCAGGTCACGGAGTAGACCTCTGACAAATGTTTGGTTGCAATATTTTCAAATCCGCAAAAGAATGACAATCTTTTTATTATATTATTTGATGTTATTAGTAACATTAATCTTACCATGAAAGAAAACACATTAAGCAACCACACAACAGAAACTTTGACAATATTTTTACCAAAAAAATTAATCAATATCAATCTTACTGATTTAGAGTGGTTTTTTTTTACATTACATTTATTTAACCATCAAAGAAAAATATTAAAGTAACTCACAAGAAATAATCCAATTGGTTTTTTATAAATTTCCCCCATTATTACAAGATATTGATATATAGAAGTTATTTAAAAGATTTTCTGAGTTTCTTCTCAGTTGCTGGAGAAATATGAGACAAAATATTTTAAGTAGATCACAGGACTTAAGGGGACACAATCAATTTATCTGAATTTTCTCTTATGATCCTTTTCTTGCATATCTTTAAAAAAATGTAAGCATTAATGAATGCACAGCCTTATAAGCCTCACTAGTTTCACAATGTAAATAATGCAAGCTCTTGTAGCCCCCAAGAGTGCCATGACCCCCAAATTTGAGGACCACCGCCCTGGAACGTTGAAGTAAAACGAAGCCACCCTGTAGTGTACTTACGTCCTCCTCTGACGTGTGGAGCCACTGTTTGGGGTTGTCCTCGGCAGCCAGGAACGCAATCAGATCTAAGGCCGTCAGTCTGGTCTGACGTCGCGATGAGACAAAGATGAGCACAGGTTTAAATGGAGAGTGAGTCTTGATGGCTGAAACAAAGGGTGAAATTATTGGTTATTCTGAAGACCTGTAGCATAGAGTCCAGGTGCTCAATGTGTCATTTTATAACAGTTTCAAGTCCTGTCAACAGCTTATTTTAGCAGCACTAAAAAAAAACTCAGAAAACTTAAGTAGCAAAGTTGACATTAAAATTTAATAGGGCAAATCGCTAATATCAAATCAAAGCTAATGAAACAAATTATACATGTACATACTCGAATAATTGTTTACATAAGAGGACTCTTATCTAAAAACAAAACTCTTTTTAAAAAAATTGAAAAGGCACAGTAAACCATAATAATATGTCCAAAAAAAATATGAAATGGAATATAGGACAGTGAGAAAGTGCTGTGAAAAATAACAAAAATAGTGTTTAAGATATGCTGTTTTGAATGTTAATCTATCTATATATATAATTCTCTTCATGGTCGGACCCTGCGAGGCAACAAGAAGCTGCATGTGCAACAGATACTAATTTTAGAAAGCAGCGCACCAAATTACTGCACCAATGCATCAAAAGGTGTGCAAATTAAATATGCGCTGTAAAATAAAAATTATATGACGTCATTGTTTTCGCTGATATTTTAATTTTGTAAAAAGGGTACAATGTAAAAAGAGGATTTGATGATGGTTAATTATAACATCAAAAAACAAAGGGGTGCCATAGGCGCCCTACAAACCCTATTATAAAATACTTTGTGTGCATTTCAGAAAGTTTAATATTTTGTATTGATCAAACAAGGACAAGTTAGTTGGGCTTTTGAAAAAGGTCGGCGCCGTAGGCGCCTTAAAAAAGTGCATTAAAGGGGTAAAAGAACTCTCCATGAGCAAGTCTGCGGCGTACGCTATGCCGCGGGGCGTCTAGCATATATAATTCTCTTCGTGGTCGGACCCTGCGAGGCAACAAGAAGCTGCATGTGCAACAGAGCGTGACGAATGACCCTCGCTCGGGTCAACTAAACACTGTTGGCAAGCTTGATGGGATGAAATGGAAAAAAAAGGGGGGGGGAGTGGGTGGCAACAATGCACTTGCGTTCACTTGCATTGTTCCTTCACAGTAAATGTGAAATTCATAGTGTACTGGTTATCACAGTGTTGTCCAACCGGTGTGCCGCGGCACACTAGTGTGCCGCGAGAAAATTTTAGTGTGCCGCGAAAGATTTCAAAAATACCATAAATTGCTAGGCTTTTCGAACCTTCAAGTTTTGAAAAAAAAATATCCTTAACCGAAAAAGAATTGAATAAAAACGTTTCATGTTTGTATTGTTCTGGTTGTGAGAATCTCTTGAAAGCTACAAAATTTCTCTCCTCCATTGGGAATAAATATCTGTTGTAAGTAAATAAAAACCCTTTCCTGCTGTTCACTTTTTAAAAACTTTTAATTACAGACGGCTATGGATAATTTTTTGAAGAGAAGCCAGAAGGATTCCAGCGAGCATCAAAATGGAGAGAGAGCTGCGAAATCCAAGAAGAATGTTACCAAACGGAAATATCACGAGGAATATCTTGAGTATGGTTTCATACAATGTGCAAATGATCCTTCTCTTCCGTTTTGTCTTAATTGTAACATGGCATTGTCCAACGAGTCCATGAACCCCAGTAAACTGAAGCGGCATCTGAACTCAAATCATCCAGGATTGAAAGACAAGCCGAAAAGTTATTTCGCATCCATTCGGTCCAACTTAGAGCAGCAATAAAAAATAATGAAGAAATGTTCCTCAATTCCTGTCAAAGCTCAGTTAGCAAGCTATAAAATTGCGAATCTTTTGGTCAAACAAAAGAAATCTCATTTGGACGCTGAGACAATCATATTGCCGTCTTTACGAATCGCAGTTGAGACTATGGAGTTGGGACCCGACGCTGTTGAAAAAATAAATAAGATTCCACTGTCTCACCAGACGATGGGACGTCGGATTGCTGACATTTCGACAGATTTGGACAATCAAATTAAAGAGCATTTTGCGGAAGCCGACGACATCCAAAAGCTCTGGGCAATGCAAATCGATGAAAGTACTGACATCAGCGGAAAGGCGCAACTGCTCGCATACGTCAAACGTGAAAGACTGCAGATGATAGACAGAGAAATGAGAGTTTGCTTATCCAGCAATGAGCCGCGTTTTGAGCTCATCTGCTCCAAAGAAAACGCTCAAGTATCTCATTAATTATGAAACATCTTTTGAATAAACACTGATTTCTTGTTTTTTTGTGAGGTGTGCCGCGCAAATTTTTTACCAGTTTAGTGTGCCGTGAACGATTTTCGGTTGGACAACACTGGGTTATCACATCCGCCTCATACGTCGATGGTCCTGGGTTCAAGCCCCAGCGAAAACATTGTTTTTTTAAAATTTTTAAAAATGTCTGTTTGTGCCCGTTCTTTTACCCCTTTATTGCCAACACTAGCTGATTTAGTTACGGGTGAAGACTTCCTGAAAGACACAGTTGTCAAAATGGATGGGTTTGGGCAAACGACTGTGATTGAATGAAAAGAAGGAATTCTGGAGAGACCCGCGGCGTAGCATACGCCGCAGACTTGCTCATAATAGACAGTGCAAAGAACGGATGGGGAGGGGGGTGAGAGTACAGACACAAAAAGCAGCACAAAGTAAGTAAAAAATAGCGAGTAAGCATGGAGACAAGCACACTGAGGTTGTTGTTACCCGCCTCCCATTTAATACGACCATCCCTTAAACATAAACTGTGATTGGCCGACCCTAGCGAGGGTTAGTCATGTTTAGGGTTGTTAATTGCGTGTTGTTGTTTTCTGTTTTTTTAAAACCGATTATCGATTATGTAACTCTGATTTTAAACCGATTATCGTTTTATAGCTGACTTCATAGAAGTTAGGGGTGTACCGAATTTCTCCTGCAAACGTCTAGAAACCCAACAATGAGTTGGCAGTCCCCCCCCCCAAACCAACGTTCACTCGCGTTGTTTTGATTTCTTCGTGCTGTAGTTTGTGTCCGTTATTTCTCCACTTTCTTTGCACTCTCCATGAGCAAGTCTGCGGCGTATGCTACGCCACGGGGCGTCTAGTAGTAATTAATAGTTTGTTAAAATAATTTTATGACATGAAAATAATTTTCAATGAAAGGAGTTTTCTTCATGTATTGCTGTGTCAATTTAAGAAATGATAATCCCATGAGTTTGTTATAAATTTATTAATCATTGTTACTTGAAATATCAATTTATTTTTTTTATCCTACGATATTTTAAGTAATAAAATAGACACACAACGCTGTGAAACCAGGGCATTAGATAATGCAAATTCTAACCTTGAAATGCTGGCTTATTCATGGTAGCCATACGGGGGCAGTAATGTTGTCCAGGAAATCCTTTGACATGGACTGTAAGAGGGACGGGCCTGACTGACGGGCGGAAGTTAAACAGCCCCATCTGGTGAGAAATTACATAGAGAGTACATCAGGTGACACTCTTCAAAATAACAAGTTTGCTGTCAGAAACTATAAGTCATTAATAAAATTTATTATTTCAATTGTGGCTTACATACTAATTGATCCTGTTAAGCCAAAATTTTGCTATTGCTAATTTAGATATTTAAAACATAATTTTACATAGGCAACAGTGTAAACCTTTTTGGTGTGTACTAGTAACTGTATTTGATCACCGGTTGATTAAAATAGATCATAAAAACTTCTGTACCTCTTTAATTGCAAGCCAATCTGCCAAGTCTCTGGCATTGGCCAGGGCAGTGGAGAGGCCGACAACTCTGACAGGTTTCTCAGTGTGTGAGGAGATGAAGTTTGTCCTTGAGACAATCACCTCTAGAACTGGACCTCGGTCATCACCTGGACAAAGGGGCAAAGCTGGGTTAATTAATAGTGTTTCTAATAAATATATCATCCTGTTTTTTTAGATCAGTGGAGGGGGTCACCAAACTTTGGCCCACGGGTCTGGATCCGGCCCACAACGACATTTCAATTCTACAAATCTCACAAACGTTTTTTTTTATCCTGCTTAGGTTTTGAGATTTGGACACGTGCTTACTAGGTCTGTTGTAACTATCTTTTTTGTTAAGCACACCTTCTTTGATAACTCTTTTAAAAGTAAATAAATATGTTGTTGTCTTGTTGTCTTTGCATTTTTTTTTGTCAGTCCGCTCCACAGACCAATAATTAACACGGAAGACTAAAATTAAACTTAGTTTTCCATCTAGAGTGGTTATTTGTTATGCGGCTCGTGCTCGTCGTTTTGTCAGTTTTTGTCAGCCATCCAGCCGCCTTGAAAAAAGTTTGATGACCCCTGGTTTTAGTGAAACTTTTATCGGACCATGAGCTCAGAGCAGTCCTTTCATCTTTAAATACTAATAAATTCAAGATAGATTCAGTCATTTACAGAAAATCTTTTTTTTATATATAAATTACATTATCAAATCAATATTTGTTTTTTTTTAAAATCATTGATATCATATTTATTTTTAAAGTAAATTTACCCAACAAGTGAATTTCATCTATGACTAGAAGTGCAACTGCTTTGACATATGTACGTGTTTGCCAACTTCGACTCACACCATCCCATTTTTCAGGGGTGGTGACAATAAGGTCAGCATTGGCCACAGCACGCATGTCCGGAGTAACATCCCCTGTCAGCTCCACCACTCTAGAGACGGAAACAGGAAAAGTTGTTTTTGTGCAGCAGTAAAGACATGTTTTGAAAAGACAAAAATTACCTCATTTCTAGACATTTGAGATGTGTAATTTAAATATTCCTTCACCTGACCCACGACGACAAAGTGATCTGACAATAACATTTCTTTAACAAACACACAATGATATCATGCTTGTTTCTGATGGTGATTTACAACCACGTGTAATCACTCCAAACTAAAACACCTAATGCTTGCTTACTTCTTCCCCAACTTCTGCTCTATTCTAATTTTCCAGTCCTCCATTCTTTCTCTGACAAGAGCTTTCAAAGGTGCAATGTACACAGCCTGTGGACATTTGATTTGAACAATTAAACAATCATTAACATTTAAACAATCATTAACAATTAAACAATCATTAACATTTCAATAATCATTAACATTTAAACAATCATTAACATTTAAACAATCATTAACATTTAAACAATCATTAACAATTAAACAATCATTAACATTGAAACAATCATTAACAATTAAACAATCATTAACATTGAAACAATCATTAACAATTAAACAATCATTAACAATTAAACAATCATTAACATTGAAACAATCATTAACAATTAAACAATCATTAACATTTAAACAATCATTAACAATTAAACAATCATTAACATTTAAACAATCATTAACAATTAAACAATCATTAACATTTAAACAATCATTAACATTTAAACAATCATTAACATTTAAACAATCATTAACATTTAAACAATCATTAACATTTAAACAATCATTAACAATTAAACAATCATTAACATTTAAACAATCATTAACATTTAAACAATCATTAACATTTAAACAATCATTAACATTTAAACAATCATTAACATTTAAACAATCATTAACAATTAAACAATCATTAACAATTAAACAATCATTAACAATTAAAAAATCATTAACAATTAAACAATCATTAACATTTAAACAATCATTAACATTGAAACAATCATTAACAACTAACTCAAGAGAGTTGGCTGAGGTTTTCATCACATTTATAATTAATTTAAATTTCTTTTTGGAAAAAATAATTTTGTAGCCATCCTAACAGAGAATTTCTACTCAGTCTACTAACTCCAGTCTAGATGAGGATCCAAATTTTTTCCTGTATAAAAGAAAGTGCAAATCCCAGTAACTTCCTTGTAGAACTTATGAGTTTATATTTTACAAATAGTTCACACTAAATAGGTAAATAAAGAGTAGATGGAAGTGATTTAATTCTCTGGGAGCCTGTGGTTCACATAAAAGCCACATCATCTTCAAGTGTTACCTTGGCATTGGGATAAGTATTAAATACTCGGAATATGGCCAACTCTGCAGCAACGGTTTTCCCTGACCCAGTCGGAGCCCCAAGCAGGACATTGCAGTCATTGTGGTAGAGAGTGTGAAAAATCTGAGTCTGTAAAAAAATACAAACATATAAATATATATTTTTTTTTAATTTCAAAACCTGTCATGCAAAAAAAATGTTTGAATGAGTCTAATTTCTAAAAATTCCAATATTTTGAATATTGAAGATCTACTCATGAAATTCATGAAAAATAGAAATGTTCAGGACAAAGTTGATTACTAAATATTGGCTTGGCTTATTGGTTAAATTCTTTGAAATAGCGGGCCAGATTTTATGTTCTTATTCAAAAGAGCGCTTAACTCCCAAAACTTGTTTATTCTTGAAGCCTCAGTGCACATTTAATAAGTCTTCAAATAACTTGTAACGGAACTGGATATAATTACAGATGTGCAGAGAATAACTGACTCCAAGAATTAGAGAGAGCGAATGAATCTTTGGATAAAATACTAGCACCTTCCTGTTAATGAAACAGATCAACCCCTCACCTGAACTGGATTAAAGTGAGTAAAGCTGTAGAGAGCCTCATATCTCAAATCTTTTAATGCAGTTATTGGCAAAGGTTGTAAATTGAGCAAATCTGAAAGAAGCCAAACAAGAAGCACACATAAGCAAAACGTTTAACAACCTCATGAGATACATGCTTCATTGATCAATGGGAACTTTCTCCTTCTACTTTTTACTGTTTCTTTTATACACAAAACAACAGATAATTCTGATAATAATAATAATGGTATGATGAGATTTTCATTGCAAAAGTTTTCAAGAAATTTCAAAAGCTATTTTGCCCAAACTTTTGATTTCCTCCTCTCCATAAACGATACTGTTCTGGCCATCCAAGACTTCGAAGAGGAGTTTTCTCAAGCAATTTTATGTTTTATTAAGTCATTTTTGTGAATGTTTAATCTCAACTGTTTAACACAATATCTGTGTGCAGATCACATTATGTGCCACTATGTGTTTATTTATTCAATTAAGTTTTTTTACCTGTATGAGGTGGGTGTTTCAATATGTTCAATAATTTGCTCAATAAAGTTTGTCACCTGTATGAGGTGGGTGTTTGAGTATGTTCAATAAAGTTGGTTACCTGTATGAGGTGGGTGTTTCAGTATGTTCAATAAAGTTTGTCACCTACATGAGGTGGGTGTTTCAGTATGTTCAATAAAGTTTGTCACCTGTATCAGGTGGGTGTTTCAGTATGTTCAATAAAGTTTGTCACCTGTATGAGGTGGGTGTTTCAGTATGCTCAATAAAGTTGGTTACCTGTATGAGGCCGGTGTTTCAGTATGTTCAATAAAGCTTGTTACCTGTATGAGGTGGGTGTTTCAGTATGTTCAATAAAGTTTGTTACCTGTATGAGGCGGGTGTTTCAGTATGTTCAATAAAGTTTGTCACCTGTATGAGGTGGGTGTTTCAGTATGTTCAATAAAGTTTGTTACCTGTATGAGGCGGGTGTTTCAGTATGTTCAATAAAGCTTGTTACCTGTATGAGATTGGTGTTTCAGTATGTTCAATAAAGTATGTTACCTGTATGAGGTGGGTGTTTCTCAGGCAGTATCAGGTGCTGGAAAGACATGGCGTGCATAACACTGGAGCCAAGCCATCTATCAGACACAGCTTTTATATAGTACTGAGATGGTAGGGGCTCAAAGATGGGGATGGTGAACACAAGGGTCTGGGCTTCTTCATTGACCACCTGCAAGTGCAGAGACAAGAGGCACGGGGATATGACAGTTGATAAACAGTTGGGGCAACATAATTACATACCAAATTAGCACCAAAAAAAAACCCACTGTCCATTCCCTCCTTGGAGTTCCAATCTTTCTGCCTGGTATTTAAGAAGACGGGTTGCAAACTCCCAAAAAGGCTCTACTGATCACTTTAACAGCCAGTAGAATTTTCTCAAGTCTGACCTGTTTCTTGTGCAGCAAGAAGTACTCCGTGTGGTAGATGTGGTTGTTCTCAGGATCCTCCACCCAGATCCAAAATGGCTCAGCAGTTCCACCGTGAACCTTCAGGGGAAGGGAGATCGGAAGTTACAATAAACACTGTAAATGTTAAATAGGCTCCAAAGTATACAGTCTGCTTCAAGAGTATCTTTTTATAACGTGCCGTAAAATAAAGCTAAAAGTAAAACCGGTGAGTTTGAATGGATCATTTGACTAAGAGGAGCTTGACCAGCATCAGTTTGTTTACCTTGTCATCCCATTTGAAGTCTGGAGTGATCTCAAGGTTGACCTTGAGCACAGTGCGCGTGATTGGCTGGATGGAGGCCTCCAGGTTCAGATTGGGGATCTGGTGAGCACACCTCTTGATGATAGGTCCCATCTTGTCATGGGTCACCATCCGACCTGGATAAACAAGCCAAGTTCATAAACAGGATGGTGCGGATAATTGGATTTACACAATTATTTTTCAGTAATTTTAACATTTCAGTATGTGTTCCTGTCATGCGGTGTTTTTTTTTGGGGTCCAAAAAATGAGTAGAAATTAATTTTTTTAAACTTTACCTTTAGAAGTCAAAAGGCTACCTTCCACCAACTATTCATCAATTATTTATATTATTATTACTTTTTTTACACATTTCTTTTATGCAAAGTATTGAATAACATGGCTCAATTTTTCAATACTCGTAAATGTCTTCTTCAGTTTAAACAAAAAGAGAACAAATATAATAGCAACTATTATTGGATTGACTCACCTATTTCTTTGGAGTCCATTTCCCTCAGCCTCTCTGGCAGCAGACGCTTGTTCTCAAGTTTGTTCAGTATTTCAGGTGACAAAATGTTGAACTGCCTCAGCGGATTCTCAAACGTCCAGAGTCTCTTGTCCACCATCTTACACATCTCTAAAAGTCTGGCCGCAAGAATTGGGTTGTCTTTCTTCAAGGCAATGTCAAACAGGGCTCGCATAATGCGCCCGGCATTCTGAAAGGGAGTCAGATTTTTAAAGCTATTCAGTTTAAGGATCGTTCTGGAAGTCAATAAAAGTCTTATATTCTATAGGTATTTTACACACAAATAAGCTTTACAAAAATTGCTGTAATCAATATTTTTCATCAGCATGATCCAGTGATCATTGAGGAGTAAGCTGTTAGTACTTCTGCTTCAAATCTGTCTAACCACCCTGATGTCTGCTGGTGCAGCAGACCAACAGAAGAACTTTATCCATTTAAAATGAATTTCCACAAAGGGGATAAAATTATTTTGTTAGCCATAACCATTCGTGTACAATTAAAACTGAGTTGTGAGCATATATCTCAATAACTTTATCGTGTACAATTAAAACTGAGTCGTGAGCATATATCTCAATAACTTTATCGTGTACAATTAAAACTGAGTCGTGAGCATATATCTCAATAACTTTATCGTGTACAATTAAAACTGAGCTGTGAGCATATCTCAATAACTTTATCGTGTACAACTAACAGACAAAGAGCTGATCTCACCAATCAAGTAATGATGAAATATTGAATTATATACACTCAAATAAGGTAGGTAACTGAATTTAAAGTCTGTTATGCAGCACTAACAATTTCCTTTTCATAATTATCAACATACATAATTCCCGTAATGGATGTAATGCTGATTTGTTCAATAGTGCGCACCAAAAATAACTCTTTTCAAACATTCCGCATAAAATTGTTCAATATGATAATAAATGAATCAAATAAACATAAATAAAGTAAATGAAAGTTCTGTATTACGTTATTTTTTAATCTGATGTGTATTTAATTTGAAAACTTCCGTCATTTTCGACGGGTGATACGCTAGTAATAGTAATAAACAGTTGTCATAAATAGCTAATACTAACATTTAGTTTACTCCCTCAACTAATTCCACTTATCTTATAGCAGGATGGAGGGGAGGGGCCCAGGCGGCAAGGCACTTATGAAACTCTCTGAGAGTCTTTTTTTTATTGTGTGTGTCAAAAGGAAGGTGGGGGGGGGGATTTTTAACTGTGCCAGGCAGTATTAACCCTATCTAAGTTCCCAAGGGGTAATGTTGGCCCTGATCTGTCTTTGTAATTTATTATAAAAGAGTGAATAAAGTTTACTGATTCCAGTTACCTGAGCAACGTAGGCCATATCAGAGACCAGAGAAAATGAGTCCACAGACTGACGAGACACATAGGACTGAAGGAGAATGTTGACTTTCCCGTGTGTATTCTCCTTTCCTCCAGCCACTATCATCTCACAACCATCACCGGTCAGGCGGTCAAGCTCGTCCATTTCATCCTCTCTGACCTACAAATATACAAAACATTTAATCAGAACACTCCTTCCCTTATTGTTAGCAGCTTCAGGACATAAATATTGAACCATAATGGGGTGAGATTACACACATATCAAACATTTTTAAAATACTTAAACGATGTTTTTTAATGGAAATTGAAATGATATTTTTAATGTTCCATTGAAAATGTAAATTTTGCTTAGTTAACTATGATTTTGCTCTTTTTTTTTGCTCTTCAAAGTCAAGAGGTATTGTATTAATAATTGGACTTGATAATACTTTATATTATTTTTTTTACTTTTCCAATGCATGGGTGAAGTTATTCAAAGTTAAGACTTGAGAACCAGATTAAGGAAAAATAAATTGATAAAAACAATTAACACGGAAAAATCTGAAAAGTAGACCAAACAAAAAGAATACATGTGTTTAGGAGTTGTGTGTTACTTTAACATAGTATTTTTTTTTGTTTGGTTGTAGGTGAAGGCTTCTGTCATTCACATTAGTTGTTTTGTTGAGATACAGAATGGGACTGCAATAAAGCTTTCAAATATAATACAAGATACCCAAAGGAATTGTGTTATCATAACAATAAATTAAAGCTTTAATTGTGTATTTGTCCATAAATAAAGCTTTAATGTATTGCTTTGATAATTACTTGTGTATGATTGTATTTTGTTTTGTTGTGTCAGGTTTTCCTTGCTGCAAGTTAACTCTGCTGTCATAGATATCAGGGTAAATCTACCAGATCCTGTAAGAGAACTTGGATATCACAGATGGTAATATGGTAGATCTGATGTAAAGCATTCCCTTTACCAACCTTGATTTGTTGAAACTCCTGAGCATTGGAAACAAGGTTGAGAATGTCCGCCTCTGTCATGACATCCTTCAACATCTCATTGATTGTCTGATACAAGAGAGGAAAAAGTTGATAAGTTAATTATCCCAAGAGAAATCAGTCTCCAGGCATTAGAATAGACTTGAAATCATGTGTGTCTTGTCAGCAGGACGTCATGTGTCTGGGACGTGTGTGTCTTGTCAGCAGTATGTCATGTGTCTGGGACGTGTGTGTCTTGTCAGCAGTATGTCATGTGTCTGGGACGTGTGTGTCTTGTCAGCAGTATGTCATGTGTCTGGGACATGTGTGTCTTGTCAGCAGTATTTCATGTTTCTGGGACATGTGTGTCTTGTCAGCAGTATGTCATGTTTCTGGGACGTGTGTGTCTTGTCAGCAGTATGTCATGTGTCTGGGACGTGTGTGTCTTGTCAGCAGTATGTCATGTTTCTGGGACGTGTGTGTCTTGTCAGCAGTATGTCATGTTTCTGGGACGTCTTGGGTGTTTCAGGAGATAAATACAGATAATAAAAATTATTGTGTAAATAATTATTAAACTACATTTAAAAAAGTTATTAATTTTTAAATATTAGGTATCTGATAGTTTAGTACTATCACGTTTTTTTCATTGTCTGTGAAAATACCACAGCATGATAAATATTTCAATGTTATCGTAACGTCACACATTTTTTGGGATGGGGGTAAAATAATTGACAAGGTCTAACATTTCCAGCCATGCACCCACCTGTACAGTGTCATATTTAAATATAGAAATTGCTGGCAGTGCGGCCAAGGTGAGTGCTGGACATGTACTGAGTACCCACCTCTACAGTGTCATATTTAAATATAGAAATTGCTGGCAGTGCGGCCAAGGTGAGTGCTGGACATGTACTGAGTACCCACCTCTACAGTGTCATATTTAAATATAGAAATTGCTGGCAGTGCGGCCAAGGTGAGTGCTGGACATGTACTGAGGACCCACCTCTACAGTGTCATATTTAAATATAGAAATTGCTGGCAGTGCGGCCAAGGTGAGTGCTGGACATGTACTGAGTACCCACCTCTACAGTGTCATATTTAAATATAGAAATTGCTGGCAGTGCGGCCAAGGTGAGTGCTGGACATGTACTGAGGACCCACCTCTACAGTGTCATATTTAAATATAGAAATTGCTGGCAGTGCGGCCAAGGTGAGTGCTGGACATGTACTGAGTACCCACCTCTACAGTGTCATATTTAAATATAGAAATTGCTGGCAGTGCGGCCAAGGTGAGTGCTGGACATGTACTGAGTACCCACCTCTACAGTGTCATATTTAAATATAGAAATTGCTGGCAGTGCGGCCAAGGTGAGTGCTGGACATGTACTGAGGACCCACCTCTACAGTGTCATATTTAAATATAGAAATTGCTGGCAGTGCAGCCAAGGTGAGTGCTGGACATGTACTGAGTACCCACCTCTACAGTGTCATATTTAAATATAGAAATTGCTGGCAGTGCGGCCAAGGTGAGTGCTGGACATGTACTGAGTACCCACCTCTACAGTGTCATATTTAAATATAGAAATTGCTGGCAGTGCAGCCAAGGTGAGTGCTGGACATGTACTGAGGACCCACCTCTACAGTGTCATATTTAAATATAGAAATTGCTGGCAGTGCGGCCAAGGTGAGTGCTGGACATGTACTGAGTACCCACCTCTACAGTGTCATATTTAAATATGGAAATTGCTGGCAGTGCGGCCAAGGTGAGTGCTGGACATGTACTGAGTGCGCTCCTCTACAGTGTCATATTTAATATAGAAATTGCTGGCAGTGCGGCCAAGGTGACTGCTGGACATGTACTGAGTACCCACCTCTACAGTGTCATATTTAATATAGAAATTGCTGGCAGTGCGGCCAAGGTGAGTGCTGGACATGTACTGAGTACCCACCTGTACAGTGTCATATTTAATATAGAAATTGCTGGCAGTGCGGCCAAGGTGAGTGCTGGACATGTACTGAGTACCCACCTGTACAGTGTCATATTTAATATAGAAATTGCTGGCAGTGCGACCAAGGTGACTGCTGGACATGTACTGAGTACCCACCTCTACAGTGTCATATTTAATATAGAAATTGCTGGCAGTGCGACCAAGGTGAGTGCTGGACATGTACTGAGTGCGCTCCTCAAACCGGATCATCATGGCTTTATCAAGTCTCCTGGCTGCATCAATGACTAAAGACGTCCTGTAGGTCTCTAAATGCGGATCATCCTGAGGGAATCAATTATTCTTTATTGATTCATGTATTTATAAGCAAATTATTACACATTATGACACATGAAATTTTTGTTCAAAACAGCTGCAAATAAAGTTTATAATGACCAGCTTCACAACTCCAAATTCAACCCCCTCATCTCCACATAAAGTTTATAATGACCAGCTTCACAACTCCAAATTCAACCCCCTCATCTCCACATAAAGTTTATAATGACCAGATTCACAACTCCAAATTCAACCCCCTCATCTCCACATAAAGTTTATAATGACCAGCTTCACAACTCCAAATTCAACCCCCTCATCTCCACATAAAGTTTATAATGACCAGCTTCACAACTCCAAATTCAACCCCTTCATCTCCACATAAAGTTTATAATGACCAGCTTCACAACTCCAAATTCAACCCCCTCATCTCCACATAAAGTTTATAATGACCAGCTTCACAACTCCAAATTCAACCCCCTCATCTCCACATAAAGTTTATAATGACCAGATTCACAACTCCAAATTCAACCCCCTCATCTCCACATAAAGTTTATAATGACCAGCTTCACAACTCCAAATTCAACCCCCTCATCTCCACATAAAGTTTATAATGACCAGCTTCACAACTCCAAATTCAACCCCCTCATCTCCACATAAAGTTTATAATGACCAGCTTCACAACTCCAAATTCAACCACCTCATCTCCAATTGGAGTTTTAAATACCTTATTGATACAGCATTTTATTTATTGTTGATTCATAAGCATTTATGAAACCTTAAGATAAGAAAAATTCCAAGCCACAGTACCTCCCAGTAATTGTATGGTATCCCATAGACCAACGGGTTTTTCCTCATGCGGACAAAGAGGTAAGTGTAGCTCATCCACCTAACAGCCTCCTCCACATTGGTCACGGTGCCCAGAGAAACCTGGAATAGTTCAAACAAACAAAAAACCCATTACCATATGATTTAGAAGAGTTTATTGTTTTATTGAAAAGGTCTAATTTATGTTATCTGAGGCGGCTGAAGAGATAACTTTGAAAATCCAGGCTATATCTTTTTCTGTTAATTTGTTCATTTTATTCCTGTTTTGTGTAGGCGCTATACATAATAAACTTAAGCCATCTATATTTCATTAGTTATTTACTTATTTAAACACTTACATTTTTCAGAATAATTGAGATTGGATAACTTTAATAAAAAAAACTTACAGTGAAACTCACAGAGGACATCAGATTTTATATAGTTTTATTATGTTTTATAAATCAGAATGCAGTAGGAAATCTTGTGTCAAACCAAAAATAAACAACTGAAATAGAGCATCAAGCAGACACTTACTTCAGCATTGAGGTTGTCAATCAGGCTGTTGATGAACTGACTCTCGATAGGGTTCTGGCGAGTCATGAGACTCAAGTAGTGGCTCAGTTTATCGTGGGTGGTGATGATGGTGCCATGTCCAAACGTATCAAACTGAGGCCGACCTGCACGGCCGAAAATTTGCATAACATCAAGAATGCCAAGGTCAACAAACGAGCCTCTTTTAGCATCATAGATTTGAGTACCCTGTAACATTTTTTAAAAAACCAACAGCATGTTATTTTTAATTAAGCACAACTTCTGTCTATGCTGCTATGCTGGGCAATAAAGCAACATAGTATAGCTTATGCTTTACTGCTGTGTTAAAACCAATGTATAAAAGTTTTAAAATGTGATGCAATGCCACCACTAAGACCAACCTTGATGATGACTGCGTGAGCTGGGAGATTGACACCCCAGGCCAGGGTGGCTGTGCAGACCAGCACCTTGATGTGACCCTCTGAGAAATAGCGCTCGACGAGGTTACGGTCCTGCCTCAACATACCAGCATGATGAATGCCAAAACCTTCAGCAAACATTTCTCTCAGTTGCTTGTTGCGGCTTTTTGATATCTGCAACAGGAAATTATTTCTTGTACTATTATAGCATGAGGTTTATTAGGTTTTAGAGGCTTGTATTAATTATTTGTTTTGAATATTTTTTTATATTTTTTTGTAATCCATCGACTTGCTTTGAGCTGTAACAAAATTTAAATAGTAAAATACAACTGGTTCCAATGGATCTGATTTTTTAAAGCAATTTATAAAATATAAAAACAACAACAGGCATTAAGAACTCACAGCTCTTTGAGCATCTCCTAATGTCTTGCTTTGTTCTGCAGCAAACAAGGAGATATTCCCTCTGTTTTTGGCCAGGTCTATCAAGGAGAAGGCTGTGCGCACTGTTTCATTTCTTGCATGGACAAACACCATCACCTTAGAAATGCATAAAACTGTTAGATGTATAACACAAAGACATATTTTTAAAAGTGCAAGGAACTATAATCTTGTAATTTATCGAGGCACCATACTTAATAACTTTTGACTGTCTCATTTATATATTTCATTGTTCACTATTGAGCCCTTTAATGGTTTACAATGCATTTTTTATAAACATTCTTGATGAGATTATTCCCCAGAAAATCCCTGGAAAGAGGATTACTCCTCATTGAAAGATTGTACACACACAAAATGACCCACATTTTGTGTGTTTTGCATGAGCAGTACCTTTTTTTTTAATATATTCTGGTTAGAAATTTTCTTTTTTACTGAAAATGTAATCCCAGTTAATGGAGTTTGAACAATAAGTATATTATTACAAAGATTTGAAAAGAGAAGTGTTAAGCCCATTTTCTATACATAATATATTCAATTTACTTTTAAATACACATAAAGCATTGTAATTTTAAACTAGGTATGTTACAGCTATAATATCTTATAAATTTACACTTAAACAAAATTATTGTAATTTCAAAATAGGAATGTTATAGCAATAATATTTTATAAATTTACACTTACACAAAATTATTTTTAGTTGCTAAATGCCAAATTCAAATATGTGATAAAAAAAAATTTTTTTTAAAGATCTGAATGTATTCACCTGATAGCCATCACGAACTTGCTTGAGGACCTTATCATAACATATAGTGTTGAAATCACTGAGTTGCTTCATCTTGTTGACAGTCTTGACTCCTGTTTCAATGAGAAATCAGTTGTTCATATATTGGAAGTTACATAAAAGTTCCCTGGCTAATGATTAAAGCATTTGGAAAAAGTTTTTTTTAAGACCTAGGACAGGTTTAATTAGTTAATTTACAAATTATTTTAAAAAAAACAACCTTAATTAACTTCAACTAGCAAATGCATGTTAACCATTTTTGAAATGGAAACATTTTAGTCCCATTCACAGTTAGCAACTTATGAGGTTACCGATGAATGTCTGGCTAAGGGGCACTGGTCTGAATCTCCCATCAAAGAAGAATAATCCAGTGTAGGGGTTTACATTCAAGAAGGTTGCAACATCTTGGTAATTGGGGAGAGTGGCAGACAGACCTACAATCCTAATCATGCTCTGGGTGCTCTCCACCTGTTGGGAAGCAGAAAAGACACATTCTCATTGGTTCTGTAATCATTTTTAAAAAATGAAATTTACATTTAAGAAATAAAAAAAAACTAGGATCTTCTATTTAGTTAAAAAAATTAACCCAAATGATCTTTTTTTTTAAAATTCTCAAATGTTTTTATAAACATTTGAAAAGTGCTATTCAAATTAAATAGCATTGCACTTCATTTTCTAAGCTTTCAGACAAATTTTCATTATTTATAATATATATCAATACACATCACAGCGCATAAATTTTTTAAAAATTTGCAATTGATGTTTCAAATGAAGGCACTATTGAACTATGGCGGATTAAGTGGGGGCTGAACGGGCTAAAGCCAGGGGCCCCCCATGATTTAGGGGCTCCCAAATTTAGTATATTTTATAATAAAATGGACAAATGTTTACACGAATCGCTGAAATTTTGATAAATTAAACAAATTGATAAAATCGTATCTATTATTATTAATGTAATCTCTATTCCGATATAATAGTCTTAAAATAGTAATTGGAAAAATCTGATTTGATAGGCTCACAAAGAGAAATTATATAAGATTATCACTTATATGTCGTAAATTGACAATTTTCACGCAGAGCTCAGCTGGTCTAATCGAAAGTTTATAGGCCTTTGATGCAAGCGGTCGCGGGATCGATCCCCCGGTGGGGTGTGGCATATTTTTAATTTGTATTTTTATTCTTTATATTGTCTTTTACACTCAATATTACGATACCGGCAAACAGTTATTTCTTCGTGTTATGTTTTTTTCATATATAATCTATTTTGCTGAATAGTTACAAGTTACAGTCTTAAATTAGCTGCTAGCAATCATTTTATCTAAAGGTACACTGGCTGGATAGGGCCCCAGTTTGAATTGCAGCCAGGGGCCCCGTGCAGTTTTAATCCGCCCCTGCTATTGGAGCATGCCATTGTCATAACTACAAAAAAAAAGTATTAGTGTTGGGGACGTTTAATATCTTGACAAATGTGCAGATACAACATCAGTGAAATGAGCCCAACTGTCATTGCCAGTATATCAGCCGTGGATTTACTGTCTTCAACTTACCTGTCTCTTTGTCCTGGCAACGAGTGTCTCAATCACAGGCCCCCTGTCATCATGCAAGAGGTGGACCTCATCAATAATCAGCAGCCGGACCAGCTGGGCCAGGGCCACATCTCCCGTGCTCTTACGAGTCACGACGTCCCATTTTTCTGGTGTGGTCACCAACATCTGCACTCAAGAACATGTTTCCTGCCATTACTGTTTCTCATTTTACTTTATTAAGTCGTTCAAATATTTCTTTTTTAAACTGAATTTCTCTTCATGGATCAAGTTATCTGCTAACATCTAATTCTAGTTAACCATGAATAATGACAATTCATAAATAAATTTATCTGCGAAAAATCTAATAAAAATTTACCAAGCCATAAGTGAATACTAATTTTGACTTTGATTTTGACTTATATGCATATAAAAATATCATTGTTTAATTTTTAGTAATGCTTTTTTAAAGGACAATTTTTTTTAAGGTGAGATTAGAGATTATGAAGTAGTGTAAATGCTAACCTGAGTGTTTAGAATTTCCTGTTTTGTAAGAGACATATCTCCAGTCAACTCTTTGACAGTTATCCCCAATGGCATCAATCTTCCACCAAAGTTACGTACCATCTCAGCTGCCAGAGCTTTCATTGGTGCAACATAAACAATCTGAATCATATGACAAGATATTACAATTGTAAGTAATGAATATTTCTTTTTTGGAACAATTAATGAATTCTTTCTTAAAATGATGTTCTTCTAACAGTTTTAAAGTTTATCACTTTAAACTATTTTATAATCTTTTGATGAAAAAAATTGATCAATAAACAATGGACTGAAGTATCAGGAAATGTATTGATTAAACACTCACTTTAAACTCATCTTTCTTGATAACTCCCTGAGAAAGGTGCTGCTTAATTTCATGTAATATGGTGAGCATAGCAATATTTGTTTTACCAGCACCAGTGGGGGCACATATAAGAAGATTCTCATTTGTGTTGTAGGCAGCATTGAAGACCACAGATTGGATACGATTTAGGCTCTCAGTTCCCTTGAAAGCCAGTTTTCCAATCTAAAAGGAATAACATTTTTTTTTAATGAGAACAAAGTATTTAAGAATTCAAACCAAAACAAAATTACGTCCATGTTTTTAGTACCTCCATAAAAGAAATAAGACCAAACAAACATGTCTTAAATTATAATATTTCAATAGCATAGTTTTGAGAGTATGAGACACTTGTTAGAATAAGATGATGCAGTCTCATCATACATATTTTACTATTAAAAGATTAAGTTTCACATAACACTTCTAATGACTCACATCATCAAGGGAGTCAACTCTGATGCGGGTTTTTCCCAACTTCCAATGGGGCCGATCCGCTGGCAGGAATGTTGATCTCTTCATACAGCTTATCATCCTTGCGTTCAAAATTCTCAGGCAAAACAATCTAAGTGGAAATTAATCAACATTTATTGTACAGATATAGAAACAAAATTGTAATTTAGTCATTGTAATTAACGATGGCGTTTCAGGTTTGAGGGTTTAAAAAGATTGTGCTAAGAAATTGTATACATCCCAAAAATAAAGGCCAGTTTCTTCACACAGTAAATTTTGTCTATTTAACCACCTTCCTTAAGCCCCAGATTGTGGAATACACTTGCTCACTGCCTAACAAGACACCGTGTTCACCAGCAAACCTGGCTTGAGGGGGTTTTTGGGGGAGGGGCACAAATAATGGTATGGAGGAAATATTTGCCCACATATGATGCTATCATGCCTCTCCAGTCCCTACACCTACGGTATCTCTTCCCCCAGCCTTAGTCATTTGTGACCCCAACTTATGCCTAACATTCTCAGCATTCACTGCTATTAATAACTTACAGTATTAATCATTAAAAAAAAACATGTTTAACCACCAAATAGCTTAGTTGACTAAACTGCCCAACTTCCTAGAAATGAGCTTCTGGATTTTTAAATAACTACAGTTTCGGCATTGAGTTTAAAATACAGTCGAACCCACTTACCTCGAGCTCGGTTAACTCGCCCACCCCATTATGTCGACATTTTTCTTTGGAACCGCCAAATTCTCTCTTTGTCTTAGCATTTTCTCGTCGTTTAATTCGATTTTTCTAAGTCGCCGAAACCTCATAACACGAGCACAAAAAAGGGTCAAAATTTGCCACTTAACGTTGGTTATCTCGATCCCCATGACCAATTGCCAGCTTTTGAAAATGTTAGCTATGATTTTTTTATAACCAAGGGAAGGGACCAATTTTCTGCCTCACCCGGGTCTGCATGTGACGTCACAGACCGCTTGCTCAGCGCTGTTACTTCTGGTACTATGCTGCGGTGACTAAGCGAATACATTTTTTTAAAAATCGGTCACTAGCGAACTCCACAAACAGTGATGACGTGTAGTTTTATATTTATAGACCAGAATATTATTATTACTAAGAAAACGCTTTGATTTTGATGTCACATTCGCTCGCGTGTTGGCTCTGGTATTCTGCCGTAACACAACAAAAAATTAACTCCGGGTAATAAGCTAATATACCGACTAAGTCCTGATAAAACGGAGTAAACAGTCATAATAAGATGGAATTAATTTAAATACCATATTATGTTTCACTCGTCAAATTACCAGAATTATTGAATTTCACCGCGCACACGACGATCCCCCCCCCCAATAGGGTGGGGTTTAGGTGGGGTTGAGCTACACTGGCCATTTACCAAGGCATGCTCTGACTCAATTTAAAAAGAAAAATGTTCCTTCCCCTAACCCACTGTAGGTGTATAACAGTGGGGGAGGGGAGGGACGGTGTCTCTTCTCGCGGTCTTGTATTGGTATGTCAAAGCAAGAGGCTTCCTTTTATATAAACATCAAAGACCTTTCAAGCCTTCTAGCCTTCCCCCCCCCACCACCCTCATTATCCCTAACTAGAAAACTCTGTAACTTGTCCCCCCCCGTCCCTTTGAGTTCACTTAGAGCGGCCCAACGTATAATAGCCGTGACCTTTGACCGTGGTTGACATCAAGCTCTCGTACAGTGCCTCGACAACTAAGCAAATTAAAATTATTTTTTTAAAAAGCATTCCTTAGCCGTAGGTGAAGAAGACTAATAGTGATGACGTGTATATTATTTAGATACTGGAATAGGGTGATTTGAAGTCACCGTCGCTCAACACAACAAAAACGAACTACGGGGTAAAAGTTGCAGCTGAATAAATTATTTAAACTCCGAAGACTTAAAACTTAAATAAATAAGCCTAAACATTTTTAAAGCGGTCGTTCCGTTCGATAGTCGTAACTACGGTAAACACTAGTCATAGCGTAATAATAGTCAATTATGAACAAATATATTTATTTTAATATTGATTGTTTTCCTTGGTCCTTATACAAATAAATGCCTTGGTATTTATTAGTAATAAACTTACACTAAGATTATGACTTTAACTATAATTACATTTTAGTATTAGTAGTAAATAACATGAAATAATAAAGTTCAAGGACGAACTAGCAAATGAACGCACTAGAGCCTCAGTCAGAGCCGAGTCACTAATTCATTTACATAAATCATACTCGCAAGGACGTTCCATTTCGCATAATATAATATATCACATAATATAACATTATATTGATATTTCGTATATTCCGATACGATTCTGATTAATCGTCCCATCACTAATTAACGCACAACACGTATATAAAGAAATTTCAAGCGCATGTTAATATTTTGACGCCATTGGTTTTCGTTTTAACTCGATCATCGGTTATCTCGATGCCATTTTTCAAACCCCAACGCCGTCGACTTAACCAGTTTCGACTGTAGCACTAAAAATAATTGAGTTTATTTATTTTGGAAATGGAGCTTGAAAAGAGTGAGCACTATTTTTTGTGAGTCCCTTTATCAAGCTATTCCTTTATGTCTTTGTGTGTTATATATCTCTAAGGTGATTAAAAAGTGTAAAAACTCTCTTACACACCTTTGTTCCAGCAATGTAAGCTGAGGACTGCTGGGCATCAGCAAGTTTGTCAAAGACAAAAGGATACTTCTCAGGTTTAACGTAGCTTGAGCTTCTGCCAGAGAAAAGTGGAGCTGTCTTAGCAGCTCCCAGTTCTGCCATCCTGAGATTTAAAAAGAAGGCAAAATAAATAAATTATAAAAAATTCAGATCATCTATACATATAATTCAAAAGAAATTAGGACAAGCACAAGACGCGAGCAAATAAACAAGACGAATGAACTTGTTAGGGTCGACCAATCACAGTTAATGGTTGGAGAGTGAGGGTGGTGGTGGTGGGGGGGGCTCAGCCGTAGTGCGCATGTCTCAAGACCAAAAATATGTCAGCGGTCCCCACAACGTTCACTTGCGTTGTTCCAATTTCTTCGTGCTGCTGTTTGTGTCCGTTCTTTCCCCCCTTTCTTTGCACTATCTATGAAAAAAGTGTGTGGCGTATGTTACGCCCCGGTCGAATGTAGTATTGTTTATTTTCCCCCAAAATTGAAAATATAATTATCACGATTTACTATTAGACATGTATTTGATGTGATAACCTCCCATACCTAGCAGCCCTCAGTTCTTCAGGTGTCATGTCTAAGGCTCCAGCAATTTCCTGATCCTCAGAGCTTAACTTTCCATCTTTCTTCAAACGCTTTTCTTCCTTCCTGAGCTGTTTGGCCAAAGTTTTCTCTTCAGCCCTCTGTTGAAAAGGATTAAAATGTACCAAAAAAACTAACTTTGCAGTTATAAATTGTTGAGTATTAATGAAAATCTCAAATTTTAAATAACATGAAACGCTCATGTTAAGAAACCCACTCTATATGTACAATTAAATATTGGTGGATATGAGGAGCACCATCTGGATTTATTATTAATTATGCATTTCTGCCCACATGTTACAAGCACAAAGTTGTTTGTGTTGACCCACCAAGCAAACATATATTTAATTACCTGGACCATAACTTGACATCCATAAGTTGGTCGTTCATTCTCTGATTTCTTCTCTAAAACACAATTATGTAATGGCAGAGTTACGAGATGTAAAAAATAACTACAAAACATGATATTTAACTGAATAAAATGACATAAATTTAATTGAAAGCACAACAACCATTAGGAAGAAAAAGCTATTGTAAAAAAACAGCAATTAAGAACATTTTCATATTATTATTTTTTAATTATTTGCAGGATGAACACATATTTTTCTGACTCTGTTTCCTATATAGGCAAAGACAAAATCTATTTTATGGTGAGCATCATGCTTGGTGAGCTTAATTTTTATTTAAGTGACTGAGAGTTGGAATTTTAACAGCCCCTTCACTCTTATCCTTGCCTAATTTTATCATGAGGCAAGTTAACTCAGAATGGGATGAGCCTCAAAGTTTTTAGTGTCTAACCGAGTCATTTACATACATGTCCCATGTCACCTAGCAACCAAGTCCCTTGAACAGGTTACCAACAGAGCATTGTGTCACAGTCACTCAATAATGCCGTGGCCAGTGCATTATAATACTAAACTTAATTTACATTAGAAACCAGGGACATACTTGGCATCTGTTGCAGAATAGCTCTAGTAGATTCTGTCATATGAGCCTTGATTATGTTGTTACGGTTGACTAGAAGCTGTTGTATCAACTCGAAACGGTCAAAGCCAAGAAGGTCAAAAAGCTGGAAGTTTAGAGGAAATATATTTACTAGTCTCAAGTTATCATCCTCCCAGAGAAAATTTCATTTCACATGATGATAATATGGCATATGAATACAAATTTTACAAAATTATATCTGATAAATTATGTTACATAATTTCAGCAAAAATAGTTACAATTTTCTAAACATTTATCACATTAACACAAAAAACATTTAAACTTACATAAATAAAAGTATATTAAACATTTGTTAACCATTATAAGATATAAAACAAAAATACAAATATAATAACAACTATGAGTTTTTTTTTAAATACAAGGAATGCTAATCTTTACATGCAGAAGATGTAACACACAAAAAAAAAGAGGAAAACTCCATTCCCTTCTTCAGCAGCCTGATAACTAATTTGACAAAGTATTTATAATGTCTATATGAAATGATTACTTGGTAATTGTCATGTTAACTAATTTGATAGAGTATCTTTACAATGATAACTTGGTAATGCTCATGTTACTTGAAAAACTAACCTCATTCTGAAGCTCCTCATCCTTACGGCCTGAGCTGAGGACATCATAGATTGTTGAAGTTAGTTCATCCATACCTAGACTGATTGCAGTCTCATTGCCTTCAAAAAATGTTCCTATAATATTTCGCATCCAAGTAGAGTCAAACTCCAAAGATCTTCTTTCCCCGCTGACTTCTGAAGTTTTTTTGTGGTCCTTTGGAGTAGCTGCTGCAGCAGTGTATCGAAGGTTGAAATCTCTAGTTACATTATCTGAAGCATCCTCTTCATCTTCACTAGAAACTTGATCTTCATTCTCAACAGTGTCGTAAGGAACTGTGAACTTTATAGAATGTCCAAATTCTTCTGTGCTTGCAGCTCCATCTCCTTAACAGCAAAAAATTGGATATAAAATACAATGACATTACAATCAAATTTTATCATTATTTTTATTATATTTTCTTACATGATGAAAAAAAAATCCATGCCTAAAACCAAAATGCATCTGAAATAATAACTCTAAAAATATATAAACTGGTAATAAAATAAAATGTTATTGTAGCCTTCCTTGGAAGTATGATATAATAGTATGGTTGTAATTTAAAACTAAGGATTATGAGTATATTTGTTTCTATTCTATCTATGACAAAAGATAATTGCAAGTGTCGACAACCTTCCTCTCTCTCTAAGGTTAACTCTTCGAGAGCAGACTCGGGCAGCCATCCAACAAGTTTTTTCACCAGACTACATGCTTTGGTCGCAGCACTGGCAGGATAAGGCCCAAAAGTGCTGCGCAGCTGAGTGGCTTCTCTCTGTCCCACATTTTCAACAGACTTAAAAACATCAAATAAGAAAGCAGCCCCACATTCAACAGTTTCTGATGATTCCTCTGATCCAACTGATGAAAAAATAAAAATTCATTATGAGTAAAAAATTAACCAATATTAAGAACATAATAAAATTGAAAACATTAGACAGAAAAGTGTGGGTTTTTTTACCCACATCTCAATCACTAATATGTGTAGGAAGACTGAATCAATGAATAGAATAAATATTCCTAAATAAGCAGTAGATGACTAATGTTCCCTTTAAGCTGCCCGGATATCTGACTGATGCCGCGCAACAGTTAAGAATTACAGCGCAGCAAATTTTGAAAAATAATGAAGAAAAAATGGATGCTGTGCAGCTTTGCACACGAGTTTTTTTACGCTGCACACAGACCAATGAACCTTAGAGGGAACATTGTAGATGACCCAAATTTTTTAAGAAGTGGATACAGATTGCTGGTTAGAAAATAAATGAAGGACATAATCTATATATAATTCACCAAAGCAAGTATGTGGAAACAAGCATGACGAACCACCCTCGATGGGGTCGACCAATCAAGCGAAGTGGGTTAAAAAAAAAGGGGAGGTGGGCATGTTTCGAGACCAACAATGCTTCTTGAGTTCCCTTGCCTTGATACTTTAAAAAATAACATGTGATTCGTAGTGTAGTGGTTATCACGTCCGCCTTACACGAGGACGGTGCTGGGTTCAAGCCCCAGCGTAAACATTATTATTTAATTTTTAAAAATGTGTTTGTGCCCGTTCTTTTCCCCTTTTGCAAACATGGTTGACCCTCGCAATGGTCAGCCAATTACAGTTTATGGTTGGCAAGCTAGGGTGGTAAAGGGTGGTGGGCATGTAGAAAACCGCATTGCGAATGTTTCGAGACCAACAATGCGTCGGTGGTTCCCCTACCGACGTTCACTCGCGTTGTTTTGATTTTTTCGTGCTGTACTTCCTGTCAGTTCTTTCCCCCCTTTCTTTGCATCATCCATGAGCAAGTCTGTGGCGTATGCTATGCTGCGGGGCGTATCTAGTATGTCATATTTTTTTTAAGTTTAGACAAAATCATAGTTTAATGTAAGATTGATTTTTTTAAAATTCTTTATTATCAATCTTAGTACTTATTTACAACTTGAATTTCAAAGTTTCTTTATATTTACAAATATGACTCACCAATAGATTTTGCTGTAGCTATTAACTGTTTAGTTGTTGCAGCTATTTCACTGTGGCTTGCATTAGCATTCTTTTTTAATAATCCAACTAAATTGTCCCAAGATGGACTTCTTTCTTTTTGCTTTTGAAGAGCCAGTGATTTACGCAAATTCAAATCATTGGTATGTCCATGTCCATTACCATCAACTTGAGAAACTGTACCAAAGGCACGTAGCGCTCCACTCAGTCTTGGAAGCTCAGGCATGATCAGCAAAAATATACTGAGAAAATTTTATTTTAAGAATATAAACTACAAATTTTTTTTATATCAATTCAATACAAATAACATGTAAGTATGTCCCTCATACTGACTCATAGCTCTATTTCCTATGCTGGATGCCTGTTGTCGCTGACGATGGACATGGGCGTCAGGGAATTTCTCATAATTAAAATGACTTTAAATTTAATTAATTTCCAAGATGAAAAAAATGAATTATTAATCACAACATTATTTAAAGTTCATAAAAACGTAACAGGTTGAGCAAATGAATTATTTTTATTTTTTTAGCTGTTGTAAACTTAAAATAGTGAATTAACTGAGGCTAAGTGAAGTATTGAGTTTTGCATTTAATCTTTAATTAATAATTAATATTACACTTAGACTTACTTATACTTAATAAAGGATAGACTGATAAGACTTTTATTATAATTTATAATTACATGTAGGCAAGCGTTATCCGCACGGTTTTTACCGTGCCAATAATGTTCGACATTATTCGCACGGTTTTGACCGTGAGAGTGATGCTGATTGATATCTAAATTCTTATTACTGCTTATTATTTATGTTGCATTGCTTAATATATCTTTTGGTTTGGAGGGTACACAAATATTTAAACTGTCATTTTAATTGTCTTTCGAGTGACTGGATTATTAAGTGTTCCAGTGCACTCAACTTTGTATAGTATATATAATATATATTATGAAGTAACTTTATTAACTTTCATAGGTGATAGTTTCATTCATTATTGGACAAAACTCTGTATTTAAAGAGGCTAATTATTATTATTCTGACCATAACTAGAACAGTTGGACATCAAAAATCCATTAAGTTAATTGAATTTAAAGCATGCAAAAGTGAAAGCCGATAAAAGGGTATAGCATAAAAATTTAGAAGTGAGAGTCTGTAACTGTAACAGTGATTAACACTAACTACTAACAGAATAATTGATAAAATAGGTATATAGGGTGGGGGAATAATAAAATGTTTCGTGAAATGAGCCTGCTTGAGTGATCGCAAGCATCCTCACTGTGGTTGTAAAACAAAACAAAAAGAAAAAAGAAAAAAAATTAAGACCGTCCATGGATTCGAACCGCTATCCATAAAAACAAATGCACTCCGCTTAGATTTACCACTCGCCTGGAGAAGTTGATATGCGATGGCGACATTTAAAAATTATAATTAATTATCATAAATTGAACAAAAAAAACAATTTTTATGGCAGTGCTACTGTAAAATTTCAGTAATCATGAAATTTTAATACGTATTAGCATATAAATTACACATTTAGCCTAAATCGAGTGATATCGGCTATTATTGTGTATACGCCGGGCGCGTTTTTTTTAAAAACGACATCAGCTGCTAAGCTAGAATACACATGCGCGACGACCCGTGCGGATAATATTCAACATTATTCGCACGGTTTTTATCGTGCGAATAATCACTTCGTTACATGTATATTAGTATTAATAAGTCATTAGAATTAGTATTAGTAAACTTGATTTGTAAATACATTTTACTTTTACTCATTTGTCATTACTGACACTGACATCAACTTTAACTTATCTACCCTGCTGTAGTGTAGTTTAACAACTAAAACCCTTTACTTTAAATTACTTAAATTAGAATTAGACTATTACATGATGTCACATGTACTTAAAATTTTATTATAAAGAAATTTTAGCCTCCTAATGACATAAATGATATTATAATAATGGCTAATACTAATGGTAGTAATTGATCAAAATCAAAGTTTAGCCTATTGACTATTGACTAGGCTATTGGCAATTGGTTATTAGTTTTGAATATGAGTTTAGTTATGCAAAACTCTATATTATTCACTATTACTATTAATATATTTCATAAACTTTATTAGTCTATTTACTATAAATACTATAATTTAGTATAATTTACTATTTAAAATCTTAATTAAAGTGAAAGTGAAAGTAGAAATCTGGACACAACACTACACAATAAATACTATGCAGAATATCCCAAAAATCGATGAAAATAATATTCTTACTTATTTCATTACACTTTGAAGTCTTGGTTATTAATTAACAATGTTGTTTCAAACACGGGTTATATTAATTCACGCGAAGCCTAAGTTATTATTTCTTGTAAATAAAGAACATTAGTGTAATGTTATCATATGGTGCAATCAGTCATCTGCAGTCTAACAATACATCCGGTCCTTAGCTCACATTTACCCTAAAGCATTTCGATCTTTTTTTTATTTATACATTTCATTAACCCTAACCTTGTTAATTTATTATTTTTGTGCAGTCTATATTGTATCAAATTGAAATAACCTGAGACATGTTAAATCTTTTTTTCTTTAAATGACACTAGTAGATTTAAAATATTTAAGTTTAATGTACATCAACGACAACGTTAAATCTTGAAGCTTATTAATTATGACTATACTATAACTATAATTATAATCATGAATCATGACATGATGTTAATGTTATGCACTGAAGCCTATTGCAAACTATATGATTAATTAAGAATGAACCATGAGCACTTTTTTAATTTTAAATTTTAATAAAACAACTTTGTGTTATTTTGGTAGCTCGTCTGACACTTTTCATAACTTACCCCAATCATTAAAATTACACATTTTGTCCGACTGCTGCGGTGGGTCGTGGGTTTTCAAGGAACATTGTGGTTAATAATAATTGGATTGGTTTTACGCAAAGCCTAGTCAATATATTTTAGAACATAAAATGTTAATATCTGCCCAGCCCTTTCAAAATAGCAACAAAAACAAAATTTGAGTGATATAACGGATCTATAGGACGAATGCCAGACGAGAATGTTTCCACCAGAGGCATGTTCGTTCGAAATTTTGGTTGCTCTGTTGTTGATTGTTTGTGTTGTTGTGCACACGGACCAGTGAAGCTTAGACTTAGAGGGAGCATTTCATGGTAGGCAAACGATTTCTCTCAATGGACACACTAACCTTTATCAACATATGTCTTATCTTATCTTATCTATACAGACGCTCCTTCTATGCAGAAGATAGTTGCGTCCACAGACCATGACAGATGATCTGTTGGCAAGTGATGCAGCGTTCACAAGCCACGGCTTTGTGGGTTCCACGCATTACCCAGCCGCCTAACTAGTGCTATGTACCCATTCGGAGCTGGGTGACTCAGGAACGCCCTGGGAACAAATCCTTGCCTTCACATGGTTTCGAACCAGTGACCATCGGTACGCCAGTCGAGCGCGCTGCCACTCGACCACATATTGAACATTCACGCCAGTCAATAGTTTAAAACCAAAATGTTCGTGTAATCGTCCGGATATTAGTTTATATTATATTTATCGGTCGAAATATTTTACTTTTTGATTTCCTGAACATTTATAAGTGGTGGGTCGATTAATCGTTAAACAATTTAATCGTTAAATTTTTTAAACTATTAATCGAGAAATTAATCGTTAATTTCCGCAGCCTTAATATATATATATATATATATATATATATTATTAATCGGCATCCTTCCGTCTCGCGAGACGATGGTGCATCACTGTTGAGTTGGGTTGCATTTCCTGAGTGGCTGTGCAGTCCTATTCTCGAGTGATAGTCTTTACCACAGCTGTTACACACGAGTTCTGTGCTTCCAAATGTTTTGGCCTTTCTCCTAGCTCTTCTGTCTGTAGCCTCCTCCATCCTTCGCTCCTCGGAAACTATGACGCCCTCTTTGACAACTGTGCGCCACGTAGATCGGTCTTCTGCCTTACACTCCCAGTCGCTTGTGTGTATTCTGGCTGCTTTCATGTCCCTTTGGCAGACATCTTTAAATCGCAGACGTGGGCGACCTGTCTTCCTCTTTCCCGATGCCAGTTCTCCATATAGGAGGTTCTTGGGGATGCGACCAGGGCTCATTCTTTAAACATGTCCTAGCCATCTCAGGCGTCTTTCACTAAGGATTGAGAACATGCTTTGGGTATTGGCACGCATTAGGACCTCAGTATTAGGCACTTTGTCTTACCATTTAATGCCTAGAATGCGTCGCAGGCTATTGGAAGCTATTAAGCTTGCGCTCTTGGGATGTATAAGTGGTCCATGTCTCGCTCCCGTATAGCAGTGTACTAATGACGCAGGCTCTATAGACACACAGTTTGGTTTTCTCTGTTAACTTGGTGTTTTGCCAGACCCGTTTGCTTAATTTAGCCATTGTGGCAGCTGCCTTGCCAATTCTACTGTTTATTTCCTCTTCAATGGACAATGTATTGGAGACCTTGGAACCCAAGTAGGTGAAGCTTTCCACAACCTCCAAGTTTTCATTGTCGATATTGATGGTAGGAGGAGGTTGTGTGTCTTGGGCCATGATGTTTGTCTTTTTCAAGCTGATTTGCAGACCAAATTCTTTGCAGGCATTGGAGAAGCTTGACACGAGTTGTTGCAAACCAGTTTATGTGTGTGCTGTTAATGCTGCATCATCCGCAAAGAGTAGCTCACGAATTAGGATATCTGTCGTTTTGGTCTTGGCTCGGAGGCGGGCAGTGTTGAAAAGTCCTCCATCAGCTCTGGTGTGTAACCAGATTCCATCACTGCTATCCTTGAATGCGTATCGAAGCAGTACAGAGAAGAATATTGCGAACAGTGTTGGTGCAAGTACACAACCTTGTTTAACTTCGCTGCTGACTGGAAAGGCTTCTGACGTAGCTCCATCGAACTGCACTGTGCCCTGCATATTTTCATGGAACTGTCTAATGATGGCGAGTAGGTGTGGGGGACAGCCGATTTTGACCAGGATTTGGAATAGCCCGTTGCGACTGACGAAATCAAAGGCTTTCTTAAGGTCCACAAAGGCAATGTATAGTGGCATCTGTTGCTCTCTGCATTTTTAATGCTGCATGCCTTTAAAACAGCTAAGTCGCATGCCCACAAAGTTGCCCGTGAATATGCCAATACCTACTGGCTTAACTTCTGCTCCAGCATACAATCAGCTGCAGACATGGGCAATGCCAAAGTCATGTACGAAAATATCAAAAGAGCAACTGGCCCTTTGACGTCCAAAGTTGCCCCCCTAAAGTCCAGAAGTGGAGAAATTATCCAAGACCAGGCAGGACAGCTAAAACGGTGGGTTGAGCATTATCTGGAACTGTGCTCAACAGTTACCACAGTCTCCAGCACCGCTCTAGAAGATATCCCCGATATGTCACTCATGGAAGAACTTGATGTCATGCCCACACAGGAAGAGCTGAGCAAAGCAATTGACAGCCTAGCTTGTGGAAAAAACCCTGGGAATGATGGCATACCACCAGAAGCTCTAAAGAGTTGGAAGACAGGTTTACTCCAACCACTGCACGAACTTCTGTCCCTCTGCTGGGAACAGGGCTATATCCCCCAAGACCTAAAGGATGCAAATATAGTGACAGTTATTTATATATATCGATGATGAGAAAAGAATAACTCTTAATTTTAATTACAATAAACTGATTGAGAAATATATTATTTGGTAGGGTTAGACTTATGCTCTTCTTCTCTGGTTATTATTTTAAATTAGAATTTACAGATAATATGCAACATGGGCCATCTTATATCTATACATAAAATTGTCTGGGATCGTTAACCACTTGAATTCTTCATTTTCAGATATTAGGCACCTTACGAAAGTTTTTAATTACAGTATAAAGATTTATTATAACCCAGTTACGCTTCTGAGAACAACTGTTAGGTAGTAGACAGCAATCACATATTTTGTATGGATTTAAAAGAGATTAACATTTTCACCCCTCGCATTTGCATAAATTGTAGAGCAAACAATTATTCAGCAATCCTACATTCACTTATAATAAGGCAATTAAGTTTTCAACAAAAAAAAACACACACACACACACACCGCACACACACCGCACACACACGGGGCGCACACACACACGGGGCGCACACACACGGGGCGCACACACACGGGGCACACACACACACGGGGCACACACACACACACACACGGGGCACACACACACACACACGGGGCACACACACACACACACGGGGCACACACACACACACACGGGGCACACACACACACGGCACACACACACACACACGGGTCACACACACACACGGGGCACACACACACACACACGGGCTACACACACACACACACACACGGGGCACACACACACACGGGGCACACGCACGCACGCATACGCATGCACAAACACACACACGCACACACAAACAAACAAACACGCAGACAGACATAAATGCACACACTCTGGTCACAGAGAAAAGTAACTTTCTAACAGTTTCGTATGAGTTTGCGTGAACCAGGTCTATAATGACTATACATTTTAACGGAGGTGACTTAATTTCTGTTTGAAATGTGTTCAGTCCCGGAAGATTGCATGCTATATGTGACCGATAAATTGTATAACATGTCAGTGATATCACCGATGATAGCGCATATTGTGTCCGTAGTGTATTGTTACACTGTATCACAAGACATGGTGTATCATTCGTCATATGATATCACAAAGTATTGTGCATGATAAATCACATGATATCACAATGCTGGTTTATTATGGTTCACAGGGTATCACAAGTCATAGTGTATTATACGTCACAGGGTATCACAAAGCACAGTGTATAAATATAAACATTCATTTAATTACGGTATACGAAATGAGTTATCTCAAATCTAATGAAAAGGAAAAAGCTTTTGAAATACAGGATTTTGGAATTGATATTTGAACTTTCCAGTATTTGGGGACATATTAGTTGATGTACCATACAATTTACCAAACAGATACTTCATTATATGACTGATATATTGTGCTATGAAATAGCTCCGAGCTCTTTTTGTGTTTATATGAACTAGCGTTTCGATTACATTGTATCCCTAATTAAAGGGAGCGAAGCGAAGTGGCATGCCACTTACAGTAATACAGAAATCATTGCTACTAGATGAACGTACCCAGAACAGGTAGACATAAAGATACATGACAGATATTTGATTAAATTCACAGTTTCATTCATTTCAAATAACTGTTATTTTAAAAATCTATTTCTGTTTTGAATTAAATATTTCTAAATTGATAATATTAGTTTACGTCAAATATAAAATTTATATAATACAAATCTATAATGCTATATATCAATCATAAGGCAGCTCGTCAATACTACGTAGTCGACAGAAATAGATAATTATTTATTTTATAAAATAAATTTAGCCCCCGATTTTGTCTTAGGAAAAAACGTAATATGAAATAGATCTGTAGTGGTGCTTTTTGGTGCGCTTCTGACAGGAAATAAAAATTTTAAGAAAGTAAGATTTGAATATAAAAAGTCGTATATATACAGTGCTTTGCTTCGAGGAATGCAAGTTAAAGATGTGACAGTATTTTGATTGTGGATCTCAAAATTTCCTTTAAAAATTTAGAGATGAGTATAAACGCTTCACAAAAGTATGATATTGAGACATCAAACCTCTTCTTCATAAAAATATCTAGGTAGTCGAAATAATACAAAAACATTATAGCTTTTAAATATGTCTATTACTTTTTTTTGTTTCTACTTTAATAACGAATGCTTTTCTGAAAATCCTCTACCAGAATAACAAAGTTCCGTTACATTATCATAACTCTTATGCAAAAGGGCTCATTTTCTTTTCACGTAAATAATAACAGAAACAAAATTTGTCTAGTAAAAAGTGCTGAGATATTGATCCTCTAATTTAAATTAACTAATGTGATATTAATGACTTCCCGTTAACCTTCTGAAGGTAAATACTATATATACCCGTAAAACCATTGATATTTCTTTACACCAAGATATTTACACTTAACAAATATTTAAAATTAATACCAGAAAATAGTGTGTCGTGCAACTGAATTGTTCTAGGAATCTACTAAAATATTTTTTTTATAAAAGTTTTATCATTCGTCTGCTCTGAAATACTTTTTGATATATTACTTTGCTTTATGGAAAAGGTCTATAAAACACGCATTTTCTATTTCAAGTCTAAGCATAACAGTCAAACAAATAAGAAATATTTTTTTGTGCCCGATAATATTATGTGAATATCGATGACTAGGTAAGGGTGGGAGTGTTGTAATCTAACTATATATATATATATATATATTCTTTCTATGTATATAATTCTCTTCATGGTCGGACCCTGCAAGGCAACAAGCTGCAAGTATGTGCAACAGAGCATGACGAATGACCCTCGCTCAGGTCAACTAAACACTGTTGGCAAGCGTGGTGGGATGAAATGGAAAAAAAAGGGGGGAGGGAGTGTGTGGCAACAATGCAGTTGCGTTCACTTGCATTGGCCCTTCACAGTAAATGTGAGATTCGTATTGTACTGGTTATCACGTCCGCCTCATACGTCGATGGTCCTGGGTTCAAGCCCCAGTGAACACATTGTTGTTTTTTTTTAATTTTTAAAAAATGTCTGTTTGTGCCCGTTCTTTTACCCATTTATTGCCAACTCTAGCTGAGCCCGTAGAATATGCAGCTAATGATTTAGTGACGGGTGAAGACTTCCTGAAAGACACAGTTGTCAAAATGGGATGGGTTTGGGCAAACGACTGTGAATGAATGGACTTTTTTCGTACATTTGTATACACGCTTCACCCCCTTAGAACAACAAGGTTCTAAGTAGAATTTGCGACAAAAATGAGTTATAGCCAACGGGCTATGGCCCATGTATTAATCTATCATGGTACGACTTCCTAAAGATTTATATAATAGAGGATATACATAATAATAATATTTATATTCTCTTAAAAAAACTATGATCTTAGGGGCAGTCCATAAATGACGTCACGCGATTTTGGCCGATTTTTCACCCCCCCCCCTCGTCACGCGCTGTCACAAAAACTTAGACGTCTAAAAGCTTTGCGGGCGCGTAAAAGCTGTATTTTCAATTTGAAAAAATACCATTTTCAAGTCACTTTTTTGTCATTTAAGTATGTATTTAGGGTAAGGTTGCACTCTAATATCGTAACACGCGTGAAGTCATTTAAAACGTCATAAATAAATTGTAAGCAATCAAATATTTAACTGGATCTTTTATTTAAAGTTGCGAGTTTTTTTATGTGACGTCACATTTCTCAAACATCCCCTCCCCCTAGTCACGCATCGTCACACATGTGTGGACCCTTCCCCTCGCTCCTAGGTGCGTGACGTCATTTACGGACGGCCCCTTAAGGCTTTTGACAAGACAAAAGTTATTGTAATAAAAGGAGTAACCACCAAGTACGTATAAATTCTTATTTTATGTTCATTTTTTCATTTCCTTTGAAATTAATTTAATGTTATATTTCTTGTTATTTGATTTAACACGTTATACTTTATTGAATATTCAATAATTATTCCTCATCGGCAGAAGTTTAGGAGCATTGTATTTTTTAAAATTTTTAGTTGAATTAATGGAAATGAGGTCAGAGGTGCCATTAGGATAATTGCAAAGTGTAACATCAAGAGACTGGCGTAATGCGTCAAATTGCTTGTTGTCTTGATTCTATCTCTTCAGTTCAGAGTTACCAGGAAAGACAGAATTGTTCAATTCTGTATAATAGCTACGTCATACAAGGAAGGAGTGAACGCATCTTACTAATTTAATTGTGAAGTTTTGTGTTGCTTGCTGACTATCATGTGTAAAGGCAGATCTAATAATTAAACATAAAAACACTTTTTAAAAACTAGTCTTATATTAAAAATGCACTAATTTTCTACTTTTTAGTCTACGCATTTTACAGTAAGTGCAAAGCCAGCTTACCTTTTGACTATAAATCCCTTATATATGAGACATAACTAAAAGTAGTGATTATGTTCAAACGCGACATTTACAGACTGAAACAGAATTATCTCCCCTGGTTTTTATCTCCCATGGGCGCAGGGACGGTAGCGGGTGTGAACAGTGACGGTCGGCGTCAACGCGTGAACTGGGCATTTGAAAAAATTATAAACAAATAGTTGGACGGACGGTTCCGATTAAACTTACAAAGCAAGCTAATATAAGACTAGTAAATAAAACAAACCCGTAAAAACAAAGTTTTTGACTATAAATCCCTTATATATGAGACATAACTAACAGTATTGATTATTTTCAAACATTTACAGACTGACTCTGTCTTAACTCAAGTTTGCTTCATAACCCTAGGGGGGAGGGGGGGTGGGAGGGGGAGAGGGGAAAAGTCTGGTCACCGATTCGCTTGACCGAGCTCAGCGTGACACGTAAAATGTAAACAAAAGCGCCCCGTCGCTTCGATGGGTCGCCTCAATGCGTGAACTCAAAAACTTTCACGTGGGGAAAAAACAATAACAAACCGTGAATTTGAATTACATACCTCATATAAGGATAAACTAAAAATGCATTAATTTAATTACGGTACGTTCGATCGATCTGAAATTTTGATACGATGCATTGTTAGGTCAGACGGGTCCGTGTGCCAAATTTCAGCTCGATCGGATCACGGGAAGTGGGTCATTTTCGACTTTTGTTTTTCCGCCCGCCCGCCCATGAGATGATGAGACGGCCGCGAAGTTAATATAAGGGATTTAATAAAACAAACCCGTAAAAACAAAGTTTTTGACTATAAATCCCTTATATATGAGACATAACTAACAGTATTGATTATTTTCAAACATTTACAGACTGAATCGGTCTTAACTCAAGTTTGCTTCATAATCCCTGGGGAGGGTGAGAGGGGAAAAGTCTGGTCACCGATTCGCTTGACCGAGCTCAGCGTGACACGTAAAATGTAAACAAAAGTGCCCCGGCGCTTCGACGGGTCGCCTCAACGCGTCAACTCAAAATTTCACGTGGGAAAAAAACAATAACAAACCGTGAATTTGAATTACATACCTCATATAAGGATAAACTAAAAATGCATTAATTTAATTACGGTACGTTTCGATCGATCTGAAATTTTGATACGATGCATTGTTAGGTTAGACGGGTCCGTGTGCCAAATTTCAGCTCGATCGAATCACGGGAAGTGGGTCATTTTCGACTTTTGTTTTTCCGCCCGCCCATGAGATGACGACAGACAGAGAGAGAGAGAGAGAAACAGAGAGACAGAGACGGCGGTGAAGTTAATGTAAGGGATTTAATAAAAACAAACCCGTAAAAACAAAGTTTTCTACTATAAATCCCTTATATTTTAGTCATATATAAAAGTATTGATTATGTTTCAACGCCACAAATATTTACGGACTGACACCGAGTGATGTCCCCTGTCTTTTAACGGGGGATGGGTCGCGAGGGGGTGTCGGCACGACGGTCGACGTCTAAGCGTCAACTCAAACTCACGTGGAAAAAAACAATAACAAACCGTGAATTTGAATTACATACCTCATACAAGGATAAACTAAAAATGCATTAATTTAATTACGGTACGTTCGATCGATCTGAAATTTTGATACGATGCATTGTTAGGTTAGACGGGCCCGTGTGCCAAATTTCAGCTCGATCGGATCACGGGAAGTGGGTCATTTTCGACTTTTGTTTTTCCGCACGCCCATGAGATGACGACAGTCACAGAGACAGAGACGGCCGCGAAGTTAATATAAGGGATTTAATAAAACAAACCCGTAACAACAAAGTTTTTGACTATAAATCCCTTATATATGAGACAGAACTTAAAGTATTTACAAATATCTACAGACTGAATCTGTCTTTACTCCCCTTTGCTTTTCACCCAAAAAGGGTGGGGTGGGGGTGGGAGAGGGGAAAGGTCTTGTCACCGATCGCTGGGCAAAGTTCACCGTGAAACGCCAAATGTAAACAAAAGCACGCCGCTTTACCTGGTTTAAGCACGAGATGTGTTCACACCGGTGGCTGGCCTGAAGTCAAGTGACCCGTAAAATGTAAACGATAGCGACCTCTACATATAGTTTATATAGATAAACTAAAAATGCATTAATTTAATTACGGTACGTTCGATCGATCTGAAATTTTGATACGATGCATTGTTAGGTCAGACGGGTCCGTGTGCCAAATTTCAGTTCGATCGAATCACGGAAGTGGGTCATTTTTGACTTCTGTTTTTCCGCCCGCCCGCCCGCCGAGCCCAAGACAGAGACGGCCGCGAAGTTAATATAAGGGATTTAAAAATGACTCTGGTTACAAACATAAGAGTTGCTTTTCCCTTACTATTATAACACATTAGTTTAACTAAACGACTCTACCAGGATGCTGAAAATGATATTATTAATTTGTTCCCTTTGCGAGTCTAAGCATAGACGCATATTAATTAAAGTTGAATAAAGTTTGAGGTCCTAAGCTAGAACTAGTTTTCTTATGCCCTTCTTTGAACTAGATAAAATGACAAAGCGTTGCGCGCTATTACAAATTCAGACATACGAAAATCAAATGAATCACTGAGTGAAACTTTGTACTTTCTTGATGCCAGTTACGATAAGAGGATCGATATTAGAAAATTATCCTTGTCAATCATTAAAAAGTTCGTGTTAAATTTCCATTTGCTCAAATCTAAGACCTTAGTGCTAAAAGTGCTTACAGTCACATTTTTTGTCAAATTCAATCTAAACAGTGAACATTTAACATCTGGTTTAGACCAATCTACTGCATAAAGTTGAAGACAATATAATGTAACTAGGTCCAATTAAATAACAGCCTCAAAAAAAAGTAAAATGCTCTCATCAAAGATTTCAAAAAAATAAATTAAAACTTGATTATCTCAAAATGCGTAATTTGTGACTGAAGTACTTTTAGAACTAAGCTCTTATTTCATTAATACCTCAATTTTGGCTAAATTCAAACATATTCAACGTGACAGTTTGTAGAATACATCTCTGTTAACAACCATCTAACAATCATTTTTACTGATAGGTCTTAAACAATACTTTATAATGAAACAAGTAAAAAGATGATTTAAAAAATAAACAATCACAAACAAGATGGTTGTTTCTGTTTCCCTTTTATTGTGATAATAAAAACAATCAATAAACAAATGAATATGTTTAAGGCAAACCTTTATTCTTTGAATACTGCATTTGTTATTTGAGTTTTTTGTTGTTAACTCCACACAACATCATTTTTTGATAAATTCTATTTAATATCGACTACAAAAATTAAGAACTAAACAAAATGGTAAGATTCGAACTTTTACACATTGAATGTCAAATCAAAATACTCAACTAATTATCACCTAGCAAAATTATAGTTAAGTTGACCTATGGCGGATTAAGGGGGGGGGGCTGAACGGGCTAAAGCCAGGGGCCCCCGATGATTTAGGGCCCCCAAACTTAGCATATTTTATAATAAATGTGGACAAATGTATACATGAATTGCTGAAAATATGATAAATTAATAAAATCTCATCTATTAAAATGATCTCTTTTCCCACACGATAGTCTTAGCAGTCAAAAAACCTGATTTGATAGGCTCAATAACAGAAATTATTAAAGAATATTATATATATATTTTTAAATTGACAATCCCTAAATGAGCTCTCGTGGCCGAATGTGAAGTACTAAGGCTTATGGTGCAAGCGGTGGCGGGTTCGATCCCCGGGTGGGGTGTGAATTTTTTTTTCATGTGTTTTTTAATTTTATAAATTGTCTTTTACACTCAATTTTAGGATACCGGCAAAAAGTTATTTCTTCGAATTCGGTTTTTTCATGAATAATCATTTTGGATGAATATTTACAAGTTACAGTCTTATATTAGCTGCTAGCAATCATTTTATCTAAAGGTACACTGGCTGGATAGGGCCCCAGTTTGAATTGCAGCCAGGGGCCCCGTGCAGTCTTAATCCGCCCCTGAAGTTGACCTCAGAAATCATTTGACGTAAACTTAAGAATTCGCTGTGTTTAAAGCCATCAATCAACAGATTAGAAGCTAAGCTAAGTACAGTACATCGCCACCTTCACCCATAGAAACCATCTTCTCAATGAGCAAGAATGCTGAGATTTTGTACAGATGCACATCTATGAGGACAATATATTTATTCGAAATCTTTAACACCTTATCTATATTTAGAAATGATATTGGCAATAAAAGACTTTCCTTTTAATTATTAACGAAACTAAGTTCCCCTTCATGAGATATTTTTAAAAAAAAATTACTAGCTGCTTTATCCCCAATTTCTTACTTTATGCGGTCAATGATGAACTCTGTGTGGTTCAATCGTATAGCTTTAAAAAAAAATTAAACGAAAATGCCTATAAATCGGTTTCATTTAGCTAAGAAGATTCATTAAAAAAAAACACCGAAGGTTTCTTTTTAAAATTGAATAAAGGTTTGGAATTCTAATGCAAACCTAATTATTGACATTGTTATGAAGTACTATAAAATATCTCGTTTTTAATTTTAATGGACTAAATTTTTTTTTCAAAAAGTAAAATACAAGAGTATGTGCGCTGGAGCATAATGAGGTAAAAAATTGTAGCTGATATGTGCTATTGAATTTTTAAAAGCCAAAGTACGCTTTTAAAATATCCACTAAACGCCCTTTTATCGTGACATAGAAATAAAAAAACGTTATGAAGTAGGTTTAAAAGATACCAAGCTAACCAATTAATTGTAAAATTGTTTACTGTGGTGACGTGTTCCAGCAACCCCTGATGTTGTAACGTGTTCCAACAATCCCTGATGTGTATTTCTGTAACAAGACACAATTTTGGCCTCTGACGTCATCCACGGTCTTCTCTATTGCCACAGTCACTACACGTTATAAACGTTCTCAAAATTTCTCTATCAATGAATAATTGATTGAGATATGAGTACTCAGTTTCCTCCCCTGGTGGATGTATATTTCCTATTTCGGCTACGTTGGCTGTGTTGTGGGTGCTGAAAGATATGAACTTTAATAAATACAAAATATTGAAAACAGAAATTTAAAGGTAAAGGATGAGGAGGCCGGGTGATGCTTTGTGAGTAACGATAAATGTTGAATTAAAAAAATTCCCACCGTGTCAGTACACCATTTCTAATATAGTAATTAAGATTTAAAGATGGGAAGAATTGTAAGATAGTTATATTGCATTATGTCAAGGACAGCATAACATTTAAATTTAAAGTAAAAAACATTAGTTTTAAATAAAGTTCTCAATTTTAACAAAAAAATATCTCTATTCTTAATCTTAAAGTATAATTTAGTTTTTGTTTGTTTGTTGTTTTTTTAAAGTTTATTTTAAGATTTATTAATTGAATGTGATTTTCTTTACTGCTTATTAATTTTAATGAGGATTAGAGATAACTTGCTATGTGTGCCGTTGTCTGCATTTTATTCCCGCTATTAAACTATTGTTCAGTATAGATTAGGCGCAGTCTTTTAAATTTTATTTGGAATATGTGCCTAGTATTTCATACGTTATAAGAAAAAGATTGTTGCATAGCTATTCCATAAGTCGTTAAAAGCGCCTATTCACCTTTGATGCTGTTGTATCTGTTCACCGACTTAACTCATTAGCTCCTGAAGGGCTACTTCCGAATCTATTTCATATTCCGGACAAAAGGGAAGCAACTTCGTTAAGCTTTTGATTCCATTAGAGAAATGCTTTTATCTTCTAAAGATATTCATTTATCTTAAAAAATAAAATGTTTAATGCATCAAGAAATGAATTAAGTTTAATAATAATATAACATGCACTGCGAAATAATGAGGATTGAACATAACTGTACTGGAATTCCAAGTAAAAATCCTTTGAAACGTTGATATTGAAACGTATTTGAAACAACCTCATTAGAGAATTTACTACTTGAAATATATTTGTTTACAAATGTTTATTACTTCAAAATTTTCGTTTTAGTATATATTTCAAATCAATCTCTAATCAGAAAAGTTACAGGCAAAGCAATTTTTTTCCTACAGTTTTTTTTAAAATTTAAACATAAAAATAAGAAAAACCCGTAAAAAACCAAGTTTTTGACTATAAATCCTTTATGTACGAGAAGAATTTAAAAGAATGTTCATTATAATACGCAGCGCCAGACCATCCAGAAATACAAAATTGCAGTTGTGTCGTAAAACATGTTTAATATAATGCGCACCGATCAGGAATATGTTTATAAAAAGAGCTGTCAATAAAATACGCACCTTATTGCGCGACAGAAAGGTTGTTCAATATAATACGCACCGCGACGCTCTATCTCAAAAAATAGCATGATACATAGGAATAAATAAAATAATCTAAAAAATCAATAATTTAATTACGGTACATGCGATCGATCTGAAATTTTCATACATTGTTTTTATCATCGGTACGAAACTGCCTGCAAAATTTCAGCTCGCTATCTTGCGAGCAAGTGGGTTAAAAATCGATCAAAAGTTTTGGCGACAAGCAAGCAAGCAAGCAAGGTCAGTCGGTCGGTCGGCCGCAGACACCACGAGTTAATATAAAGGATTTAATAACTTGACTTGGGATAATGACTTGAACCCACAAAAAATTGTTTCAAGTTATTTTTACGCTATGTTAGATTTTTCCAAGTATTTCTTAAAACGAAAAAGTGCGTAAATAAATAAATAATTAAATTAAAAAATAGTTTTAAAACTCAATTAGTCACCTATAGGTTTGCATTTGTAATTTATATCGCTTTCATTTCCTTGAAGAATGTTATTCTCACATGTAACAGTAACGGCTTGTTTTATGCTGTCTGACAAATTGCACCTTTTTTTCCCATTACATTCTCTTGCGAAGGTTTGCTTCAAGATTATATCAACAGTTGAGCTCATGTTGATTTCTCTGAAGCATAAACTTTTTTTGCTGAAAGTACACCACAAATTATGGAAATAATCACAAGGACTCTGCATAATTAATAATTAAACTATTTTTTTTTAAAGTTATTGCTTAAATAATTTTCCCAAAACTGTTAAAAAATTTAAATTTTTAAATATTTTTTTTAAATCATCAGAATCATTATTTACTCAAAGCATAATTCTGTCTGTGATAAATATGATCACATATCCAATTGCTTTTTTGGAGAAGGGGGTGGGTGGGTAATAAGGCATTGTAATTGCAGGTAGTTACTGAAATTTGATTTTAAAAGCACTTGTATATTTGGCTAGCGGTGCTGCGGGATACTAAATGCATCTGGTGACACAATGCCAACATGGGTGCCGCAGAAAATTTTCTGAATTTTCGCAGTGATTTTTTCCCCATAATTCTTAGCGCTATACGCAGATTTTTTGGCAGGTCACGTGACTATTAATTAAAATCCTATACAGATCAGTACTACTTGTCTTTTATTAATATTGCGATAAAATATACACGTACACCTTTTACTTATGTGGAAGTGTCAGGATCATATAACCCCGACACTTAAAAGCTTCTGATATAAGATGTTTTAAAACTTCATTAATTCATATGGATCTGTGGTCCAACGGTTGTGCGCTGGATTTTTGATCTCAAAGTAACAGGTAGTGGATCGAATTTAGTTTCGAGACTTCTTCCTTTTTCTTTTCTTTTTTAAAATTCTTTTTTAACTACTTTCTATTATCTATAATTTATAATCGTGAGGTATTGTAAGTACGGCATTTCTGGAAGTGTTGACAGTGGGGGGATGAATCCGCGTGCTGGAGGGGTCAAGCAGGGGCGAATTAAGACTGCACGGGGCCCCTGGCTGCAATTCAAACTGGGGCCCTATCGAGCCAGCGTCCCTTTAAATAAAATTATTGCTAGCAGCTAATATAAGACTGTAACTTGTAACTATTCAGCCCAAAAAGATTATTCATGAAAAAACCGAACACGAAGAAATAACTGTTTGCCGAGATCCTAAAATTGAGAGTAAAAAAAAATAATAATATACAACAAACAATCACGACACACACAAAAAGAATCCACCGCTTTGGGGATCGATCCCCAGATCGCTTGCAACGCAAGCCTAAGCGACCAGGAGACCTTGACGGAGATTGTAAATTAATAAAAAAATAAACAATTTTCTTGAATATTTTCTCTTATTTAGCCTATCAAATCAGGTTTTCGCGATTACTAAGACTAGTTGGGATCGAAAAGAGATCAGATTAATAATAGATACGATTTTTATTAATTTATTTAATTTACGATATTTTTCAGGGTTTCATGCAAAAATCTGTTCAACTTATTATAAAATATACTAAGTTTGGGGGGCCCCTAAATCATCGGGTGGGCCCCTGGGATTTAGCCCATTCAGTCCCCCCTACATTAATCAAGTGATCACGCTGTGAACCATGACTATACAAGGATGGGCCACTGTTATGGGGTAGCTAGAAACCAGGAACATTGTAAAGATCAATATTTCAGGACGAGGCTTTTAAATTATATGAGATTGAGCATATATACAGTTAATACAGTTTATTTATGATCCTTACTACCGCCATGCAAACAACCTCCGTCAGTTATTGGTAACGTCCTATAACCAACACCACTCAGTCTCGAGGCCACGCCTTTGTTCAGTCCCCGGTCTAAGTACGTCAGTATTTAATATGTCAATCATGATGATTAAATCATCTTGTACTACCCCCCCCCCAGATTAAGACGGGGGTGGGGGTGGGGTACCATGACCCGCACTGGTCTTTTGGTATCTGGTTTGATGCTAAGCCCCTGGTCAGTGCTTCGCACGGCTGACCTTTAGATAACAGAGTCTACATTTAGCACCTCTGTCATCGCTGAGCACCTGGACGCAGATTGGTCTATTTCATCTATCCAAGCTACCGCATGGGGCATTTCACACATCTTGGTCAGTCCTGACCAGACTACCAGACTCTGGCCAGCAACAGGAATCTTTGATTTAAAGACCGTTTAACTGCCCTAATTCTCTACAATATAGCAAATATAAAAATAATTACCCAGTAAAACGAAATCAGCATCAGTTTAGCTACTTTCTCTTTATTTTCTCTTTACTTTAATACATTTTTTGTCTATTTTCGTCAATTTTTTAAAATCCATAAATCCAGGGGGGGGGGCAAGCGCCCCCTTGCCCCCCCCCTGCGGGCGCTCATGAATGCCGATAATTTTACACTGAAATAAGATGACAAACTAAACACGTCATTCGGTCGGTGTAACAAATACTTTACATGTTTTTTTTTCTTTAAATGTATAGTCACTTTGAGCCCACCTTACAAAACAATATCACCGCCATCATACTCACTACTAAGATCCTTACTTTCGCAGGCTGTGAGCTTTCGTCGAGATTCATACAGCAATTTAGTAGATCATTTTTATTTTTTTTTGTAATTGATGAAATTTATAAAGAAATCCAAAACGTGTCATTATGCCTTAGCATTTGTTCAAAGCGAGTGTCCATCGACATGCTTGCATATCAACAATCTGGTTAAAAATCTGTGCTAATTTTTTCTTGTGCATCTACAAATCCTTCGTCTTTTCCTTCATATGTTTTTTTAAAAAAATTTTCAACTGGATTCAGTGGGTTCAACTTCTACGTCTGTAACATTTTGTTGTTGTTGTGCAAATGCTATTGTGTTTTTAAATTCGCCATTTCAGTAAAGATTTCAACCATTTGCAAGTATGTTACTGTCAACTAGGGGACGCGGTGGTCGAGTGGCGTCCCTGAGTCCACCCAGCTCTTAAAGGCGGCTGGGCATTGTGCTAGCCACACAATCCCCTCGTATGCCGTGGCTATTGAAACTTGTGAACGCTGTTTCACTTGCCCCATAGGCCATTCATGGTTTGAGAGGGAACTTACTACTACTACTGTCAACTGCAGTTGCTAGACCGACAAAAATATTTTGTAACTCTTTGCTGATGTAATGAAATTGGAACAATATGTCGTACCACAAAACATTTGAAACAATTTTAAAAAGTTCTTAAGTTGTTTGCACAATGACTCTGCTTCACTTCGAGATTTTGGATCACTACTTTGCTCTGCAACTTCGAAAAGTGCATCATAGATTTCGCCTACTTTCCACTTTCCACACGGTTTTCCCATCTTGTTTCACAAAGTGGTCTCACCGAAATATTTCGAACATATTTGGAAAAAAAAGCCCATCGCTTTGTGGAAGCAGGAAATCATCAATATACATATTTTTCAATCTTTGTCACATCTGTAGTGTCTGTCCATGACGCTACTAATTTTAGAAAGCAGCGCACCAAATTACTGCACCAATTCATCAAAAGGTGTGCGTTGTAAAAAAATATTATATGACGTCATTGTTTTAGCTCATATTTTAATTATGGAAAAGGGAACAATCTAAAAAGAGGATTTGATGATGGTTAATTATAAAATTTAAAAAAAAACAAAGGGGGCGCCGTAAAACCCCTATTATAAAATACTTTGTGTATATATCAGAAAGTTTAATATTTCGTATTTATCAAACAAGGACAAGTTAGTTGGGCTTTTGAAAAATGTCGGCGCCGTAGAAGCCCTAAAAAAAGTGCATGTTTTTCAAAATAAATAGATTTTAGCTGAAAACGTCCGTCATTTTTGACGGGTGATACGCTAGTAAAACATAGATTTGTTGAATTACACCCAAAAATACGTCATTGCATCAGGACAGTTTTTGCCATATCACATAGTACTGCAAGTTGTAACTGTACAGGTACAAGGGGTAAAAAATGTCCTAGGATGTAATTGTAAAAGACGACCTTGTACGCCTGACTTATGCCCCTTCATGTTCGCACCGTTGTATCCTTTACCGCGGATATCTGAAACATCTAAGCCCAATGTTGTCATTTCCAATAGTAAGGCATCAAGCTGATAATGCCCACTACTTCTAGAAAACGTATGAATGGCTCGTGTGTTACTTCACAATATCCATCTCCTGGGCTTACATAGCGGATTTATATAACAGTGACATCTGCTCTTGGTGACTTTGGTCAGGTGTGCAATCAAGTATTAGGGGCCGTCCATAAATGACGTCACGCGATTTTGGCCGATTTTTACCCCCCCCCCATTTTCACGCGTCGTCACAAAAACTTAGACCGTTAGACCCCCCTCCAATATGACGTCACAAAGATTTGACCCCCCCCCCTCTAAAAGCTGTATTTTCTATTTGAAAAAGAGCATGTTTCAAATCACTTGTTTGTCATTTAAGTATGTATTTAGTCTAAGGTTGCACTCTAATATGGTAACACGCATGAAGCCATGTAAAACATCATTAAATAAATTGTAAGCAATCAAATATTTAAGTGGAACTTTTATTTAAAGTTGCAATTGTTGATGTGACGTCACATTTCGCAATGTGGACCCACCCTCCCCATTTGGAGCATAACGTCATTTATGGACGGCCCCTTACTGAAAAGTATTTAACTCATTTTACTCTTCCTAATTTTCCATACCTTATTTCACATCAACGAAATGAGTTCGTTTTGAATTCCTTTTCCCAAAGTATATAGTGATCATGAATTTCATCAGTTTTAATTCTTCATATATTTTCCTGCCAAGCCGGATCAAATTTTGCCAGCTATTTAAAGAGACCCAAAAAGTTTCCATTGTGTGCCTGATGTAGTTTATCGACTGAACTACGAAATTGCTGAACGAGTAATTTGACAATGGCCATGAGACGTTGAAATACACTATCACAACGAGCCTTTTCGCTGTTTATTATTTTTTTACTTGTCTTGTCAATTGTGCATTGTTTTGTTAGCCTGTTTTCCAGCTCAAACCATTCCTGGGGCTTGAAATGGATTGCCTGCAGAAGCCAGGAAAACCAACACTTTATCAACATGTAAAACTCTAATAAGAATGCAGGACTAAATCATAGATAAGCGTAGAACGCAATAATCTGAATAGAAAAAGCGTATGTAACAGATAAGATAAGATAAAAAAATTGCAGCTTGTTTCCAAAGGCATTGATTTGTGAATATAGCCTAATTGGTTTACCACTGCTGTTCGCCCTTGAAGATTTGTGTTAAGAAAGTTTAGATGTCTTGTCACATGAACTAAAAATCCAAAATCTGCCAGCCAAGCAGGACCAGATAGCTCTTGAATTGGTTATTCCTTATTTTCCACGATGAATAGCCCGGTTTCTTATTTAAGTGTGTAGAGGCGCTGAAGTGCTGTCCCCCGACTGAGCCATCTTATACCGTTGTGATAGACATCTTCGTATTCTCCCTGGATGTCAAGAAGAAACTGCTGAAATTGGCGGTGAAACACGGCTTTAGAGGGAATAGAGTTTCAGCTTTTATCACTGGTTTAAGGACATGATCACATCTAAGGTGTTTGGCACAAAGAATTTGTTGGCGAATGATAAAGTAAGTGAACTTTAAAATCAACTGTGCTCACCAGTCTATGGCGGATTAAGGGGGGGGGGCTGAACGGACTAAAGCCAGGGCCCCCGGATGATTTAGGGGCCCCCAAATTTAGTATATTTTAAAATAAAGGTGGACAAATTTGTGCATGAATCCCTAAAAATATAATAAATTAAATAAAGTAATAAAATCTTATGTAATTAATCTGATCGCTATTCGGACCCTATAGTGAATACTTTTTATATATTTTAAATTTTTATCTTCCATCAAGATCTGGTGCTCTTGTGGCAGCGTTCAAGGGGTGTAGTGCAAGCGGTGTCCGGTTCGAATCCCTGTGGGGGTATAGTTTTTTTTTAATTTGTCTTTTTTTAAAAATTATCTTTTTATGATACCGGTAAACAGTCATTTCTTCGTGTTCGTTTTTTTTTAAATGAATCCGATCCCGTAGTACTAGTACAGAAAAATTATGAGAAAGGAACCAATGGAATATTTAGTTACAAGTTACAGACATAGTCTTATATTATAGCTGTCACAAATCATTTTATTTAAAGGGACGCTGGCTGGATAGGGCCCCAGTTTGAATTGCAGCCAGGGGCCCCGTGCAGTCTTAATCCGCCCCTGTCACCAGTCATGGCAGATCACCATCAGTAATAATTACAGAGATTGTTTACTTGATAATTTAACGTCATTAACAGCAAAGACAAACCGAAAAACTAAATTTGTTCCCCTTGTTTGGTCGTATTTGGCCCGAGGGCTGGACTTTAGATACCACGACACTAAATTAACTAAATACATACTTAATATGACACATGTTCATTTTCAAATAGAAAATGCGGCTTTATGGGGGGGGGGCTTTGTGACGTCATTGAAGGGGGACTAAGTTTTTGTGACTACGTGTGACGAGTGGGGGAGAGAGATGAAAAATCGGTCAAAATAGCGTGACGTCATTTATTTTTTTTAAAAAAATTACCAAGAATTTTTTATTCAAATCTTACTAGATAACAGTTTTGTTTCGCTCCTGTTATTAATATTTTCCAGTTTAATTCACTTTTTAAAATCTTTGATCTCTCGAGAGTTCACGAGGTTTGGTTGTCATCGTGACTAACAATCGGTAATCTGCGGAATACAGATATATAATATAAAATTAACATTTAACGTATCCAATAACACATAAAGCAGCAATAATGGATGATTTTCAATCTGGGGAAGAGGTAACTATAGCTTTTATTTGTTAATATGGTCTTTAGATACAATGTTAACAATCGATATTGAATCATTTTTCCGGACTGGCACTTTCACATGGTAAAAGTAAAAGTAAAAGCAAAGTCTGCAAAGAGAACGGTTCGCTCGATAAATGGTATTTTTGGCTGCTATATTGGTTTGTGTTCTATTTAGACTAGTCTAATACATAATTTAAATATTCAAATTATTAAAATTTTAGGTTATGTACCATATCTGCGATCTTAGTTCAAAATCGCCAAATTCCAGTTTCATATTTCATGTGCTATATACTATACTATACTATTTTGACACAATTTGTGAGCTATTGAATGGTCACTATTTTTATTTACTATTTACTTAATTTACCATTGGCCATTGACACAAATATAAAGCCCATGAGATTAAGATCATTAGGGATAATTAAAAGATACAAATTAATGTCTTGATTTTATTTTAAAAAATTGTTCGTTACCTTGAAAGTTAGATAGTAAATTTGCCTGAAAATTTTGTGCAATTAAAAAAATTATTAATTATAATTTAATAAAAGATAAAATGCTAGTGAGCAAAATGGGACAGAAATTTAAAATGTGGTACACTTTAATTCATTAATTAAAAAAAGGATTTTATTATAGGAGTAGAGAGTAATAGTGAGAATATTAGCAATTTTTAAATAAGTCAGTTTTCAATTTTCTAAAACTTGTGTAAATAAATATTATTATAGCAAAAAAAATGTTCCCTATAAGCTGCACTGCAGCGCGTATATGTGACTGAAGCCACACAGCAGTTTAGAATTACTGCGCAGCTAGTGTTGTAAAAATTGTGATATTGTTTAAAATTAGGCTATATGTTGACGTTACCCCCGAAGGAGCTGATTGTAATGGATTTTATATGCCGCCAATGAGTATACATTACCCCCAAGAGTTTCCTTTTTGCCACAAATGGGGTAATTTACCCCTTTTTGCTGACCCCTGCGTTAAGGAGGTGACAAAGGAACATTGATGAATTAATTGACTCATAATTGTTTTATTTCAGATGGTGAGTTTATAGTCCATAATGATGAACTGCTGTATAATGTAATGTCTTGTTTGAATTGCAGTGGGTTTAATTGTGTTTATTAACATTATTGTGTTATATTTTAAGTTTAGTGTACTGTAGTAGTTAAGGAATTTTATATTCTTACCTTTCTCACCGTTAGGTATTAATTCACCATTTTGCATTAAAAGTTTACAGCTAAAATTTGATAGCTGATAGGTGTTTTTTATTTGCAATACAATGATCCCATGACTTGGCCTTTGTGGTCATGTTTTCAAGTATTAAACTTAGAGCCTATATTTTTGTCATGATTCAAAATTTGTTTTGAGTATTCACTAATTTCATTAAAAAAAATTGTTTAAAATTTGCAATATGTTATACAGTTTACTTAATTGAACCTTGTAAACTTATATTTTAGACACAATTTAGATACACAGCATTAAGTTGGGATGTACTAAATTAAATTAGATGTTTAATAACTTGCAAAAATATAACTTTAAAAAATACCATGTACTTTTTACTTTCATTTTACAATTCTTTTCGTTTTTGTAAATTACAAACAAAAAATGCATGCATCTATTTTGTTAACTGTGATTTAAATAATTTGCACCTCTATTTTTATTGTATTTTGAAATATTTTTCACTTTTAAGGAGAGGTTAATACTTAGTATAAGATGTTTTGATGCTAATCATGTTTATTATGGGCACTACTAACAAATAATTTTTTTTTCACTATTAAGAAAACATGTGTTTGAGAAGTAGAAAAAGAAAAGAAAATAACATAAGTTCAATAACGTTTATCATGTTTTATTATTTCAGCAAGTAAGTAAATCAGCTGGCCAAATAGCTTTCCTTGGTGAAGAAATGTCTGTTTTCTTGATTTACATCCTGAAATTATTTATTCAGGATCACATTGGTTTTTTTTTGGTTCTAAGTTCATTTCCTTTGTCAGAACTTCTACATTCAGTAATCATATTCAAATTAATTATTCATTTTATTTAGAATTTACCTTTTTTTTTAAAGTTAAACAAAATAATATATCTTATCTTCAATAGTTTTATATTAAATTTAAAAATGAATCCATCGACTATCAAATTCCTGAAATGACTTTGTCTTCATATCAATTTTTTAAAACTAATGCACTTCTTGTTAACACAAAAACATCATTAGAAAATGTCAAAATATATGATATCACTATCACACACATTAAAAAAAATAAAAAATTACTTGTTCATGAAAATGAAGCTAATTATTATGATGCGATTCAAGAGCCAGGGCCGGCTTTAGGGAATTGGAGGCCCTAGGCAAAGTGAATTTGGTGGCCCTAAATGTAATAGAAAAATTATTTTTTATTTATTTATTTATTTTATTTTTTAATATGGAAAGATTCTTGTGCGAGGAACCCACTAATGATGAGACTAATCGGAGGCCCTAGGCGGCTGCCTAGTTTGCCTATGCCTAAAGCTGGCCCTGCAAGAGCACTATAATATATCATTGTCATTTGTTTGTCCTTTGTAATAAAAATTCTTTGAAGATATAGCGTTAGTTAACTTCAATATTATTATATCCACTATTGACTTAAGAAGATCGAATGCAGTGTGAATATTAACCTGCTTCAAATATGAGAAAGTTTAGTTTAATGTTTACAAAATATATTATCTTAATGTGTGTATATAGGTAAACTACTAAAATTAAGGTGATAATTATCATATGAAAAATAGAAATCTTATGTTCATTCATTTACAAAATGAATACAATCTGATTTGAACTACATGTATATATTTTAAAACATCCTCACATTTTTTCACACCTTTAATTTTGGTAAATAATTCTTATTTAAAAAAAAATGGGATAAAAATTTCCTTTGTACAATATCAAAACTTTGTATCTTTTAACCTTTTTTATTTTAGACGGCATTTGTCGTTGATGAAGTTACAAATATCATAAAGGAAGCGGTTGAAGGAGCCATTGGTGGCAATGGATATCAGCACAACAAAGTGAATCAGTGGACATCTAATGTAGTGGAACAGTGTTTGAACCAGTTGACCAAATTAGGAAAGCCATTCAAATATATTGGTGAGCTTTGTCAGTTGAATTTAAAACAGTCATGGCTTTTAACCTTTTTTTTAGAAAATATTATAGGATATTTTTCACAATAACAATAATAAATTAAAAATTATAGAATTATGTCTTGTCAAATAAAAAGAACAGGTCTTTTAGTTTTAGAAGTCAAAGTAGAATTCATATCGCAGTGTAAACCCTTTAAATCCCTAATGGTTCATGTTTGGTTAATGTTGTAGTTTCAATGTTATTTTTAACTTGTTCAATTAATTAAATGAACAGTTGAGTATAGTAATAATGTCAAGAATGTTGTCATCATTAAATTCTTCCTTAATTTTTTTGTATTCACAAACATTGTTTCATTTTGGAAATTATGAAAGATTTTCTTTTTTAAATCCTTTATATTAACTCGTGGCGTCTGCTTGATTGCTTGCTTGATGCCTTGATTGCCGAATTTAATGAATTTTTAGATTATCTCTATTTATCTCTATGTAGCTTGTTAATTTTTGTGCTAGAGTGTCGGGGTGCGTATTATATTGAACAACCTTTTCAATATTTTCCTGTCGCGCTGTGCATATTATATTGATGTTACTTTTAAAAATGTATTCCCAATCTGTAAATGTAAATGCTAGTAATTGCTAGTCGTTATCGCGGTACGCACTATATTAAACATGTTTTTATAACTCTTTTCCCATGATCAAAGCGACGTGCAATTTAGCAGACAGACTAGTAGTTTTTTTGTGTTTTTATTACTATTAATCCTTTATATATGAGAAATAACTACAACTTTGGATTGTCGTGCGATGCATATTATAATGAAAATACTTTTAGTTATGTCTGGTAAATAAAGGATTTATAGTCAAAAACATTGTTTTTTATGTTTTTAAAAAATTTAAATAACCATCTTAATTTTTTAAAATCTGTTATATTTGCATGTGAACAGCAGGCTGGGCACCTTTAATATATGTATCTTTTTAATATCATATGCCATATTCATATATCAAAAAGATAACTTTAAAAAGTTGTTTTTTTAAAGCACTTTAATGGTAACTAATTTCTAATTAAATGTTTAAAATGTTCTTTATAAACTAACTTACTTTTCAGTGACATGTGTAATAATGCAGAAAAATGGAGCTGGACTTCACACAGCAAGCTCTTGTTTCTGGGACAATACAACTGATGGCAAGTATCAATTAAATCAATTTGTTTGAAATTAAATCTTGTAAAAGAGAATATATTTTCAAGGCTTTTTAGGCTTGGAAAAGCATTCCCATACTTAATTGTGTACAATTCATTTAAACATTTAAAAGTTAACTTTTTTTTGCTGTTAAATTATGTGCTGTTTACTACATATAACAAACCATAATGTATTTACAAAGTTCCCAATGATATCTAGTTAATTATTTATCCTTTTGTCCTTTCACAGGAAGCTGCACAGTCAGGTGGGAAAATAAGACCATGTTCTGCATTGTCAGCGTCTTTGGACTTGCAATCTAGATAAACTCATCCAGTGATATCTTCCAGTCATCATTTTGTTCTTCAATACAACATGTGTATTTAATGAAATTTCATTTAAATTTTGCATTTTATGAAATAGTCTTTAAAAAATGTTTTGAGTTTATTATTTATTGGATTGGACATCTGGATATCAGAAGAACACGCCTTAGAATGTGTTGATACTACTCATTACTAAGTCCTGAACTTAAGACTATACTGATCTGTCGACACTGTTGCTTTCATCTTAATTAATGAGAGTTTGTTTATCATCTTATTTATCAGTATGTAAATAATTTCTCTGGGTCTGACTTTATTTTGTTGGATTAAAGGAATCACAAAGTAGCATTTTTGTCTCTTGACTTGCTTAATCCTTGAGACCTACTTGAGTTATTCATAGCTGCACAGTCAAGGATACTTCGTCACAAAGTAAAGACATGACCTGAACAATGTTTGAGAGTTTTCTTGACTCATGAGTGACACCACTAGCAACTGGCAGGCTGCATGAGCAAAAACATTGACTGTTATTTTAATTGATAGCCTTTGACTACATTAGATTCTTTGTTGGGTTCATATTAATGTTTGTGCGCAAGTAAAACTAGTGCATGTTTAGCAAGCGGCAATTCGTCAACCAGTGACTGTACCATGTAATTCAAAAATTGTGTTTGTCGCAGACTAAACTTCACATAGTTATCATTAAATCAAGGAAATGAGCCTAATTTCTTAGAATTCTATGATGGGACATTTTGATTGACCTGTGTGATTACATCACAATAATGTAATGTTTTAAGCGTAAAATGGCTCTTTCACTTAAATTATATAACTTATCATCTTTCCGTGTTAATTACCTTACATTAAAATTATTCAAAAGATTCCAAACTTATGAAAAATATGGATGTATTGTAGTCATTGCCTATTTATTTAACTATTGTAATTCATCGATTAAATGTCTGCTAACACAAATGTCGGATTTCTACTTGATTTATTTTTATATGTGTTTTGTATGATACTGGTATTGTCCCTCAATCTTTTAAAGATACTTTCATGATTTAGCTTCCTTCATTAGCAATTAAAGGACCATTTTTAATATGTGAGTTCTGTAATCAATATTTTAAAAAAATTTATATCCATTTTCGTCTTGACAATGAGTGTATATATTGTTCAGTAATTTACAATGTGAATGATTGCCTCTGATTTTATTATACAAGCTAATCGGTGAAGCACAAATTGGTGTCAAACAATTTTAACACAAATTAGTTGATTTAATAATGAAGATATTTATTTTAAATAAATTACATTGAAAAAAATAATCTCACATATTTGACTTTGGCATTTCGGGTGCACTTACTTTCAAAGAGCCTGTAGTTTTCATCTTAACAATAACAACCTTTGAGAGCTGCTTAAGTCATCTCACCATTTTTTGAGAAACTATTCATTATAGTAAGGATACATGCAACACCTAAAGTGTACAGAAAACATTCCTTAAATAGATGTTTGACTCTCTGAATAAGAAATAACTTATATATAATAATTTAATATAAATAACTTTTTAATAACAACTTATACTTATACATAAAAAAAGATGTTTAAAAATTGAAGATGTAGTGTTTACTCTTTTTTTCTTGGAACAATAAGATATCACAACTCAGGCATTTAAATTTAATATGGTTAAAAATCCGTTTCTTTCACCCTACATCCATCCATCCAAATAAATAAGCATAAGGTAAGGGTACCTAGTACATGCTTGAGATCTGGGTGGTACAGGAAAATTTTCAATGCAGTGGGTTACAATTATAAGATGTAATCAGTTTAAGTGTAAACAATTTTTTTCTTCAAATTGTGAATATCTCAACATCCTTTTTAAAATAAAGATTAAGTAAATATAAATGTTTAATTATGTACCACACATTGGTGCAGGGAGTGAACAGAACACTGATCATTGCAGAAACTGAACACACTAGCATCATTGCTTAATAACTCTGATGCTTAAGTCCTACTTGCTAGACTTCAGCAGGAAACCTAACTGTCAGCATTACAAATCATCTTTGTACCCTGACAATGGGCTATTTTCGGTACACCCCAGAAGGTGAAACTTGCCAATTTGTTAGATGCTACCAAAGAGTCCAGTTGGTGAGCAGGCAATAATGATAGTTATTTAAATATTGTTATGGATTAGTTGTTCCAAGTCCTCATTTTGTTTCCTCTGATGCTCTTGCTCCTCTACCGTGTATATCAGAGGGCAACCAGAAATCTGTTGTTTACTTCTGGAGCCTATCACATCTTCCTCATGTTGATCGGCAAGCTTTAACTTGGCGGCTGTGAAACTACCAGGCGTATAAGGTATGGCTGTAACAGATGAGGCTGGGTCCATTTCACTGGCAGATGCCATTTCATTATTTTTCACGTATCTAGTGTCAACTATTGCCATCCTGGGAATCTTTGGTTTTTTTGGAGCTTCCATCTGGCAGAAATTGTCAGCACTTTGGTCTGCTACAAAATTGTAAACTGTGTTGGTGGATTGGACAGGTGGTTGTCCTTGCTGGAGGGTATTTGTATTATTAAAGTCACTGCTGAATGGCCTGCCAGTTGAATCTGTATTCCAAGCTGGGTACTGGTTATAACTGTACATGGAATTCTGATAATCCACTGCAGGACTAAATGAATTAACAGGAGTAGGATAGTTGTAGGACATGTTTTGGACACAGTTAAAAGGTGAGCTTGACCAGGTGTCATTGATTTCAGACTTCATATCAATGGAAGAAGAATATGTTTGCATAGGTGAGGCGGAAACAGTGGCATAAATGGTGCTTGAAAATGAGTCTTCATGACTGCGATCGGTCTCTGATGATTTATCTAGGAGAGATGATGGAGCCTGATCTGGTAATGTGATTTGAGAAACATCCAAAGTTGGCTCGATATTTTGATCCAATGGTTTTGCATGCATGCCTTTTAAAGACTGTTCAAGCCTCTTTGCTCTTACTTTGTCTGAGATATTAAGTGGCTGGATTTTTTTATTTGGTTGTTCAAAATAAATTGAAGGTGGGGCAAACTCAGTCTCTCGTTCCTCCCTTCGCTTCTCCAGATAGGGCTTCACACCAAAATTGGCATCTCTGGATACTGAGACATAAACGAGGAAATCTGTATTAAAAATTAATTCTAAAGGTGGATAAAATTATGATTACCTCATTATTTTATTTGGCTAATGTAACAAAAAACATTGATAAATGAAGGAAAAAAAATTACCTTGCATTTTGTATGGTACCTATTAGCATAAAAAAAACACACACCATTCTTAAGAGTTCATTTTTATTATACCTTTTTCTTTGTCCCATTCTCTAATGTGGGCTTTACGCTTTTCCTCGGCTTCTTGAGCTTCTTTTTCTTTTTGTAACTTTGTTTTTTCTTCTTCAGCAGAGGAGATTAAAGCTTCACTAAGCTTTGGGCCAACGTCAACATCTTCATTTTTGGCTAAAAGCAAAACAATAAAGTAGCAAATAACTCAGTCAATGTATTATAATACAAACTAATTTTAAATACAGTATAATTTATTTTTAGTAAAGGAAAGTCAAGAATATTTTACTTTTTAGTGAAAAGGTTTAGCACAATTTGACTAAAGAGAATTAATTGTAAAAAATAAAATTTCTGCTGCTTCTATTAGATATATTATGAGGTCCATCCAATTATATGTTACAAGGTCCTAGATATCACGGCACGTGAGATATGGGCTACTACTACAACCAGGCCATAAATATTGATACATTTGTTATACTGAATAAAAAGTACAACAAAAACTTTGATTTGAGTGGGTGTAAGCTAATTTGATTGGAGGAAAATTGTATATATAGTCAAATAAAGATAACCCAGTCTGTCCTATTCGCTCAAGGAAAAAATCTATGAAGTTGTAATGGGCAATGTACAGAGAACAGCTGGTGGATACAGAAAAGAAGTTGGCATGAAAATGATATAGCTGTCAAGTTTCAAGGGATGACATTGTCAACAATTTTAACAAGACTCATGGCAATAAGTAGAAGATTTGGAAAGCCCAGTCTATTAAATTTTTTTACATGCAACCCTGACTGGCATGAAAATTAAAGGATATTTTTTTTACCCAAAAACAAGGCAGAGTAACAGTTAGTTTCTAACAATGAGATGTCAAGTTTAAATCATGGATGCATTTTTAGTCAGCCAATAACCCATTAAATGGGAAAGAAGGAAAGTGGGGCTCTGAAATTCTGAAAACATTCCCAGGATCTAACTCTCAAAATTTCAACTCAAATTATTAAGATTAAGATCCTGGGAAAAGTTTGAAAACTGCAGTGGTTGGAAAAAAAAATTGTATGAAGGGATGTTTTATTGAATGCAAAAACATATCTGTGAATGTTTTAGCTTAAAAACTTCCATTATATTTATTGTGTCACTTATTGAATGTATACTGAACATGTTTACACATGATTTTGATGCTCCTAATATTGAGATTTGCTTTCCAACAAAGCAGGTCACTGTTTAGTAGCAATATAATATGCAGAATATCGTATATATATCCTCTCTTTTTTCATGATAAATATATATATATGGTATAAAATGTGTTTCAACCCATGCACCTAAACAAAATGTGCATAAATTTAGTATTTTAAATTAATTTCATTTAGAGAGATGATTGTTCACAAAAGTATTAAGAACAGCTTACTTTCTTCAGGCGCAATTCCTTTCAAATTCCTTCTTTGCCTTACTTTTGCTAACCTCTCCTCCATCATGGCTTTTCTTTTGTCCTTAATGCGATCTTTACGAGAACGCTCCTCGAGTGTCTGAGAAATAGTACATGAATACCCAATAAATAAATGCATACATTATTTTTTTAAGTGTTAAAATTCTAAATAACATCAAAACACCAAATATAAAAGCTTAGGGGTTTGTAATAAATACCTACTTCTTTTCGAAAGCTTTTGAGCTTCTCTAATTCATCCTCTCTTTTTTCATGATCTTTTGAAAACTGGAAAAAGCCAACACCATGGTTCCTGATTTCTGGTATTTGTGTGGACAAATTGATAATGTTTTAGAGGTTTGAAGGACATGGAAATGTTTAATGTATAACTCTTAAATGTGTATGGTTATCTACTTTACATCAATAATAAATGTTTAAACTTACCATCATATTGGACATTAGAGTAATGAATGTCATTTTGAGACTTCTCAAGGAGTTCTTTTGCTTCATTTTCCCATTTTTGTCTCATCATCTCTCTGTGCATATCGGATGACATCAGATGTGGCATTGGTATGTCACCATCATCTGTGCTTTTTTCTTCCATCAAGTTTTTTTGGGATCTTGCTCTGTTGTAGAAAAAAACAGAACCATTTAAAAATAAATTTTCAATAAATTATAATTTGTGCGAGTATAGTTAAAAAAAACAAAACATTTTCAACTACGAAATTCTTACAGTCCAAGTTCTTTATCTTTCTTTAAAAGCAGATCCAAATCTTTTTTCATACAGCATCGCTGTCTGCCAAGTGAGTCAGTAAATTCAACCCTAAAAATAAGATAAATTATGTTGCTTGTATATATGTACATATAAATAATTTGCATGATTTCAAATATATTTTGGAATCATTTCTTAAACTTACATCTTCTTGCAACAATAACTACAATTCAGAAATAAATTAATAATTTTTCAGTTATACTAAGGATTCTATTTAAGATTTTTTATTTTTTACCATGCCTAAGGATAAAAAAAACAATAGTTGACTTTACCATTCCTGGTCAGGGTCTATAGGTTTGTGGGTTTCAACACTAAGTGCACGTTTTTCTGCTTCTTCTTCTTCCTCTTCTTTCCTCCTTGTTTCTCTCTCTAATACAATGGAGTCTATTACTTTCTTCTGAAAATCTACCAGGTAGTATCCACTTCCATCTTCCTCTTAAAAAAAAATTCTGACAAATAATGCATGCTGCAAAAGTATTGGAATTAATACATAACGTATTTAGAAACACATACTTTTTTAATTACTTAAAAAGTAACTTCAAACTGAAAAAGTAAACACAAATTTACAATTACTAAATCTATATCTAAAACTTATACCAACCATTAACTGCATTTATTAAAATTATTATATACCTGGTATACCAGAACTATGTGTAATCTTGTCATACAGTTTTGACTTTTCCTCTAGGGCCTTGCTAAAAATAAGGTAAAAAGCAGAACAGAGTCATCATAATTGAAGTTAATTAATTTAACAGTAAGTTAAATCAACAAATAAGAATTTTGTATGTTAAAATACTTACCGTGATTTTAGAAGCATTTGTTCTTCTCCATCATTTTGAGGTCCATCTGCAATGTCTTGCTGTGCCCTTGCTTGAACACCAGGATTTTGACGACTCCATAAAGTATTCTTTGAACTCTATTGATACACTTAGGAGTTACATAAACAGCCCACTATACAAAATAAATTATTGGCTATTACATTAATAACATGATTTGATAAAATTAAAATGTATCTATAGGGTTTGTTATTTACTCGTGTCAAGTAAAAATAAAGTTTCAATTTGTATTAGACAGATATGTTACATAACAGTTAAAGTAAATTAATGCTTTTACCTTCTCAGTTTTTTTTGGTCTTACAAATTCAGAATGAGCTAATTTTTGTTGTCTGAATTCCTCTTGCTTACGAAAAAGCTCTGCTTTAAGATCCACCATCTATTTAATAAATACAACAATGTAAATCTTTATGTATGACAGAAAATATAGTGCAATGAGGTGAGTTCGATCACATGATCATGCAATAATAAAATTCCCCATCACTACTCTAAATGAGATTCTATAAAATACCACAAGGGTTGATATTTTCTCTTGTTTCAAAGAAATAGTCTCAATTTACACATGATTTCATAAATCTTGCGTCATTGCAAATGGGACGTAAGAATATCAGGGTTGAAAATAAAGTGTCCTGAAGTGAGGGGAAAAAGGGGGGGGGGTGAAATAGCACTGATTGAAAAACTTATAAAGAGCTTTTTCTTGAATGAATTTACTGCACTGTACTGTCAAGTAACTTAAGTAATACCAGAATATAAAAAAAATTTAATTTGAAAAGTATCATTTCAATTAAATTATTTCTAAGTGACATCATCCATTTCAGTAATCATGACACTTTGTTATAATTTTGGCATGAAAATTAAAGATTTTGGCACTCTCTTTTTCATTGCGCTTGATTGGGTCGAATGAAATGTCGGTAAACATGAATAATAAAACAGTCCCGGCAAACTACTAAGTATTTCCATACAATTTTTGCTCTTAACCCTAAACAAAAATCACTAAACTAAACAAGAAAAGATTTTGCTTTTTGGAATGAACAAAATACGTAATAAACCTGCCGCACCAGTAAGATTTAAGCGGGCTTGAAATGAAAGAGAGCCGTGTTTCTTATGAAAGGAAGCTATCTTATCTTATCTGTTTACAGACGCTCCTTCTATACAGAAGATTATTGCGTCCTACGCTTATCTATGGTTTATGATTAGTCCTGCATTTTTATTAGAGATTTAAATGTTGATAAAGTGTTGGCTTTCCTGGTTTCTTTTTTTTTGTGTATACTCTAAGATATTATTTCCCACTCAGTTTTTAACGATCTTGAGAAATATATCCATGCATGAGGAAACTGAATTTAAATGAACAGGTTTTCAAAATGTACATCTTGAACTGAATGGTCCAGGGGGCCCCTTAATGTATTTTTTCATTTAATTAGCTATATTATATAAAAATTAGTTTAAGTGTTAGATAATGAGAAAATAACTGGATTTTGACCAAACTCGGTATATAAAAACTTAAGAGCCTAAATTAAATTACTATAGGGCACTGAACTGCTAATTTCCATTTCCTCGGGACTGGGGGCCCTAAATGTGTTTTTTACTAACTTTTAATATTGTATTCCCCATTCAATTTTACACGATATTGATAAATATAGATAAATATATTTATATATTTGTTATGAAATTGATTGAAATGAACAGATTTTTAACTTCATATGTTAATGTTAAACTGATAGGCCTGGTGACCCTTACTTAATGTAATTCCTTTTTTTAATCTATAATAATAATCTATATGTATTCCTTTTTACTGAGAACGTTGCAACGCACGTCTGCTAGTTTATAATAAAATTTATAGGTACAATTCTCATTAATAAAATATAGTTTATATAGTTAATATAGGCATTAGCCTCATTACTCATTAGTGACATTAGTCATAGGTCTAGCAAAATTTATTAAATATACTCCAATAAACTTAATTTATTTTGTTGAGTATATTATATGTTGTTTTTTTGTAATATCCTTTAATTACTTTAATCAAAGTTTAACACGTAAAATATTTCAGTTTTAGTCCCTTCAATAAATAAGTTCAATTTCGTGTTTAACTTTCTTTAACGATTTTTTCTCTGATAACTCTACTCTGCATCACTGCACAGCATATTAACTAAAAAATTAGCCTTGTCATTGGCTAGGCTTTGAACGCGTTCCAAAGCAACATAACTTACAGAAGAGGAAAGTAACGTCTTTTTCTTGTCTTCACTCATTTTAATAAGTTAAGAAAGTTAATAAGTATTTAAACAGTGTAGACCATTGTATTTAAGTATTTATCTATCAAAATTGTGAAACCGGAAATGATACTGGGTATCTAGCAGAAACGATAACTAAGATTCTACTCTTCCGACTAGGTCCGATAACTTAGCAAAGGCATATAGTTATTGTCCCTTGCTTGATATATATATAAAAACAATTTTTAAAAAACAACAACAAACTTTTGACCAATATTATAATTATAACTAAGGGTTTTAGGGCACCTACGGCGCTTTTTTCGGTTAAAAGCCCAAGTCTTCTTCTTCTTCGTTCTCAATTTGAGTATTGCGTGCCGACGAGTTTTGCGCCAATTGGCCCGTGGTCTCCGACTTCAGCCTGCTGTTTTTTCTGGATGTGCTTCCATAGCCTTTGGTCAGCCAAGACCATCTGCAAGGCAGCAGTTGATTTTGGCAAGTGATGCAGCGTTCACATGCCACGGCTATAAGGGTTCCACGCATTACCCAGCCGCCTTTTATTTTCCCTAACTATGCTTTAGGTACCCACTCGAAGCTGGGTGGACTCGGGGACGATGGCTTCCCATGGATTCGAACCCATGACCATCGGTACGCCAGTCGAGCGCGCTACCACTCGACCACCGTATCCCCAAGTAACTTATCCTTATTTGATAAAGACGAAATATTAAAGTTCCTGAAATGTACACAAAGTATTTTATAATTATAAAAATAAATCCTCAAATCCTCTTTATTTTACATCGTTCCCTTTTCCAAAATTAAAATATGAGCTAAAACAATGACGCAATATAATATCTTTTTACGGCGAGAAATTTTAGAAAGCAGCGCACTAAATTACTGCAGGTAAATGTATAATATATAATTAATTATTTAAAAAATCTTTTTTTTAAAAGGACACGCTTTTAACATAATCACTACTTTTAGTTATGTCTCATATATAAGGGATTTATAGTCAAATACTATATTTTTACAGCTATTTTTTTAAAATTTATAATAAAAACTCTTTAAAATTCACGCCTGAAGCCCACACATCTTTTTAAATCCCTTATATTAACTTCGCGGCCGTCTCATCATCTCTCTCATCATCTCATCATCTCATGGGCGGGCGGAAAAATAAAAGTCGAAAATGACCCACTTCCTGTGATTCGATCGAGCTGAAATTTGGCACACTGACCCGTCTGACCTAACAATGCATCGTATCAAAATTTCAGATCGATCGAACGTACCGTAATTAAATTAATGCATTTTTAGTTTATCCTTATATAAGGTATGTAATTCAAATTCACGGTTTTTTATTGTTTTTTTCCCACGTGAAATTTTGAGCTGACGCATTGAGGCGACCCAACGAAGCGACGGGGCGCTTTTGTTTACATTTTACGTGTCACTCTGAGCTCGGTCAAGCGAATCGGTGACCAGACTTTTCCCCTCCCCCCCCCCAGGGTTATGAAGCAAACTTGAGTTAAGACAGATTCAGTCTGTAAATGTTTGAAAATAATCAATACTGTTAGTTATGTCTCATATATAAGGGATTTATAGTCAAAAACTTTGTTTTTACGGTTTTTTTTAAAAATCCCTTATATTAACTTCGCGGCCGTCTCATCATCTCTCTCACCATCTCATCATCTCATGGGCGGGCGGAAAAACAAAAGTCAAAAATGACCCACTTCCCGTGATTCGATCGAGCTGAAATTTGGCACACGGACCCGACTCACCTAACAATGCATCGTATCAAAATTTCAGATCGATCGATCGTACCGTAATTAAATTAATGCATTTTTAGTTTATCCTTATATGAGGTATGTAATTCAAATTCACTGTTTGTTATTGTTTTTTTTTCTTCCACTTCCACGTGAGTTTGAGTTGACGCCGACCGTCGTGCCGACACCCCCTCACATCCCACCCCCATTTATTAAAGACAAGGGACATCACTCGGTGTCAGTCTGTAAATGTTTGAAAATAATCAATACTGTTAGTTATGTCTCATATATAAGGGATTTATAGTCAAAAACTTTGTTTTTACGGGTTTGTTTTATTTTATACCAAACACCTCATAAGCGCCCGCCCAACGTTTTATACCACGCACGGTGTTTTGTTCACGTGGTGAACTCATGTATGTCAACAAAGCATACGGGTACCGATGCTTATATATAGACTATAGATAAACTAAAAATGCAATAATTTCAATACGGTACATTCGATCGATCTGAAATTTTGATACAATGCATTGTCATCCAAGATCTATCTGTGGTAAAATTTTTAGATCTCTAGGACCATCAGAAGTGGTATAATTTTACGTTTCAAGTTTTGAAGGAAGGATGGATGGATGGATACAACATACAAACATTGTGACTTAAATAAAAGCGTGTAATAAATAAAGGTAAAAAAATGATTTTTAAAAACCACGTTTTTACAAGCGGACTAAAAAGAAGAAAATAATTTAAAACTGGTAAGTTCAAGTACTTTCATTTAATATGACTAAAAACGTGGGACGGGCGCTTATGAGGTTTAACATATGCAGCTCACTCATACTCTCACTTATAGATCCCTCTTTTGCCTTCTAAATTAGAAATCTTTAATTTTTATACCAAACACCCACCCCACCTAACAATATCTTTCAAGGGCATTAGGTTATACTATCATGCATCTCACATTGGGCCCACTTGAACTGAAATTTTGTATAAGTACACCAATGATAAACTTGAAATATTAATGGTTCGTTTGTCCGATTGCAAAGTAAAAAAAAACTTGCGTGCAAAGTTGCACAGCAATCATTTTGTGTGCAATATTTTAATAAATTTGCTGCTCAGTAATTCTTAAAGGCAACATTGGTTACCAGTGATATCCCCTTACTGTCAGACAGAAGACCCAGTGACATCTAATTTGTATGCTAATGCTAAACCTTACTCCCGGAGAATAACTTATTTCATGATCTTTGAGAAAGCCTCTGGAGAGGAAGAAAAAAAACAATGCACACACCATTTACTATTTAAATTGCCAACTAATAATTAATCCAGTTAATAATGTCAACAACTTTCATTGTAATGTCCACAAATTAAACAGAGGATAGCTTTTGAAACATCTCATATTCTTAGCACTGCATGCCACCCCCTCATTTTATGTTTTTAAAAAATGTGAAACGTCTTAAGTTTTTCACCAGTTAGTCCCTTGCAATCATTATAATTTATACATATTTCCTATATTATGTTGTTGCACATACACCAACAGTAAACTTTTTGTCTTAATATTAGATACAAGTTTTGTTTACCTTTTCTCATTAAGAAAATAAAGAATGGTAAAGTAATAAGTTTAAATTGTAAATAAGAAA